>JAODAL010017697.1:0-76942 GCA_025379985.1 Phyllomedusa bahiana
CTGGTGCTAAACAAGTCACCAAATTAATTCAAGCTTTGTGCAGACACTGAACAAGCAGGACATGCTGGGAGATTTTAAATTAAAGTATGAAATGTGAATGGAGCTCTAGCAAATAATACAGGATGGAACTCAACTTTTTTGTGCAGATAATTTACTTAATGTCAAGTAAAAAATTATATTTAAAAGTAACATAACAGGTATCAGATAAGCTGCTGTGACATCACAGGTGTATTTCTATGAGGTGAGCTGCTGTGACATCACAGGTGTATTTCTAACAGGTGAGCTGCTGTGACATCACAGGTGTATTTCCAAGGGAGCTGCTGTGAAATTTTCAAAAGGGTGTAATTTTTTCCATCAGGGAGCTGCTTTGCCCTTATTATTTTTTTTATTTTTTTTATTTAAAAGCGAAAGGGGTTCCGGGGCCTGTACATTCGGGGGGTTACAACATAAAAATCAACGAGTAAATAAAGGATTAATGACAATTGGGCACACAGAGGGAAAAAGGGCCCTGCCCGCGGGGGGTTAAAATCTAAAAGGGGAGGGGAAAGAGACAAAAGGTAGGGGCAGAATGTTTGTGGAGAAGATACAGAAAGGTTAGTGTAGTTATAGGCAAGCTGAAAAAAGGGGGGTTTTCATTTCCTTTAAAGCTGTGAAAGTGGAGGAGATCTGAGTGTTGGGGCATGAGTTCCAGAGTGGGGGTGAAGCAGGGGGAGAAGTTTTGGAGGGTTGTTGGGAGGAGTATAAGGGGGGGCAGAGGAAAAGGGTCCTGTGGGGGACGGAGATGCGGAGGGGAATATTTGGAAATTAGGGCGAGATGTAGGAGGGAGAGGTGTATTTCTATGGGGGTAGCTGCTGTACATCACGGGTTATTTTCTTAGGTAGCTGCTGTGACATAAGGTGTTTTCTTAAGGGGTAGCTGCTTGACTCACAGGGGTATTTAAAAAGGGGAGTGCTTACATAAAGGGGGTTATTTTTTAATTACTCTTGACATCACATTTTTCCCATCAAAAGCTTGGCATCACATTCTTTTTGTCTACATTTCCAAATTTTATGACATCACAATTGTATAAGATATTAATCTGTTACAATCACAGTGGGTTTTAGAAAATTTATTTATGACTCCACATTTTTTCTATCGGTAACATGCTGGACACACAAGTGTCATCATTGAGGAAGCTGCTGTTCACCAATTGTTTATCCTGATGTAGGTGTTGTGACATCACAATGTCATCATTATACAAGCTGCGTAAACAAAACACAAAAATGTTATACAAATTTTATTGATGAAGCTGCTTGACGTCACAAATGTTCATCATTGATACAAGTTGCTGTGACATCACAAGTGTTCATCATTGATGGAAGCTGCTGTGACATCACAAGTATTCTCATTTAGGAAGGCTGGCATCCCCAGAGCCATGTACTATATGAGCCACCAACCTAGCTACATACTAAGGGGCCTACAGGGCTCTTGACGGTCCCCCATGCCCATCCCTTTAAAAAGCTATTTTCTTTTTCCCGCATTTCGATTTCAATGTTTTCTGGAATATTTTTCGGTTTCAGCTTGGAGAAGTTGATGGTCACGTACTGCACATCTTCAAAGTTCATGTAGGGGGAGGCGTCACCGTCGTCTTGTACTGAGTAGAGTGAATCGGGCCGAGTCTTCACCATATGGTTAACCCAAAAACAAGAAAGGGTGCAACTAAATTTCTTGTGGCGGGTATATACATCATCTGTCATTTATGTAAATCTTATAGGAGTTGTTTGAAACGAGCCGTACAAGGAGAAGCATAAGGATGTGAGAGTGAAATAGAGTGGGGTCTCCAACTGGGAACAGTACAAGGGGTCACTGCGTCACATTAACCTCTTAAAGGAGACCCAATTATTTTTTACTTCGTTTTTTTCCCCCCCCGCCCCCCCAAATTAAAATTTTTTATTTTTTTTCCCTAACACAAGGGGGCTTTTTATTTTGCGGCAAAATGTATTTTCTAATGATGTTATTCATTTTACCATAGATTATACTGGGAAGCCGCAAATTCAAAGTGGAGCAAAATGTGAAAAAAAAAACTACTTGCGCCAGGTTTGTGTACGTTTTTTTTTACGGCGTTCAACCTTCAGTAAATATGATGTTTTTTTTTGTATTCACAGTTTATACGCATCCGGCGATACCAAACATGTAGGGTTTTTCCTTATGTTTTTGGGCCGAAAAAAAAAATTCCCAAAAATTTTCAAATTTTGAAATTTGCACCGCAACTCCATTTTCTGCGACCAATAACTTTTTTTGTACTAACACCTACAGGCTTAAGTGAAGTGGAATTTTTTTGCGGCTGAAGTGCACTTTTTATTGGTACCGTTTGGGGTTATGCGAAAAAAAAAAACAGCAAAAAAAAAAAAAAAAAAAGGGGGGGGGGGGGTAACATAAAAATGCCCCCAAAGATCTTTTTCTGACCTTATGGAGGGGGGGGGCACAATAGGTAAAATTAAATAATTAAACAAAATATATTATAAATAATACTAACAGCCCAAACAGCAACTTTTAGCCCCTATCCTAAAATTTTATATCATCTTTAACTGATATATAAACTTAAGTGACGGTAAGGTGACACAATTTGGGTCCACACAGCATGGTTTATTGGTCAGTTTTCCAAATCCACAAACCATCTGAAAACCAACAAGAAACAGTCCCTTAGACTTTAAAAGAAAATCTGTTTAGTAGTCTACACTGAATGAATTTTCAGTTGCCGGTGTTCCGAAAAACTTGGAACACACACATCTTGTGCAAGTCCAATGGTTATGGGGGACGGCGAATCCACAAACCACGGATAAAACCTACCCCAAAACCTTTGAAAAACGGTTGGATTCTGTTAAATTCCTTTTTGACCGCCCACCGTCTTTTGGTGTCGCTGCAGACATCGGAGTCTGCGGCGCCGCAGCTGCACTGGGATCGGGGCTGTACTACAAAGCCCCGATCCCAGAGCATCTCCTACGAGCACCGGGAAGCAGGGGAACCTCCGCACCCTTTAACCCCTTGATTGCGGTGGATCGTCACCGCAGCGCCATCAAAGGGTTTTCCTGCTCTGTCGGGTGTTCGGAACACCCGGTGACCAACAAAGCCTGGGGAACGGCTTCACAGTCAGCCCTGGGGACCTAGAGTAGCCCCAGGGCTGTCTGTGTAAGAAGCCAGTGATCAGGGCAGACTGTGTGCTGCCCTGATCACTGCCTTAGACCCATGAGGAGACGGGACATACTTTTATGAAGCCTGTCTCTTACACTTTTAAGTACTCCATTGTGGTGTTTCTGGTCCTATTATGGTCCCCTTGGCTTATTTTTTGCAGCCTGATCAGGACGCCTTCCATTAAGAAGGTAATGTAATATTTGGATTCTGATTAATTGACACTAGCTTGATACTTATACTTTTCTATGTCTTCCATGGGTCAGTACTATTAATTGTTGCAGTTTTGTAGCATATACCTGTCACGTACCCGGACGTTTGTATTGGAATCCACTGGACTCAGCACAAGCAGGTGGTGTAAGCCACGCCTGGGATCGGAATCTAAGTGGTTTTCACCGAGCCACCGCAAAGCAAGGATGGACTTGCTGCGGCAGGAGGTCTACAGGTAGTTTCCCTTACGTGAACTTGCTTGACGTCGGGTGGCAGCCATGTTTAGCGTGAGTGCTGTTGCGTCAGTCAGCTAGTAGTCGGGGACAGGCAGAGGTCAGGGCAGGCGGCCACAGGTTCGTGGTGGTGGAAAGGCGGTAGGTCAGGGCAGGCGCAGGATACGTGGTCGGAGGAACGAAGCTAATGGTACGGTACCACGGAAAGTCAGAACAAGGCTTGTAACGGCTTTCTCTATAGGCTAAATGGCACTAAGAATCCGGCAACAGTCCCTGGAAGGGGCAGGCTTAAATAAGGGCAGTGGACCGCAATAGCAAATTACCGTGTGCACTGGCCTGTAAATCTCGGAGGTAGAGTGCCGGCGCGCGCGCGCCTTAGATGTCGGGGACTGCGCGCGCCGGGAGGCCAAGGGACCGCAACAGGAGCGCGGCCATGTAAGAGAGGAGACGGGCCGGCCGGGTGAGCGCGCCCACCGCCCGTCATGCGGGGGCGGTGCGCTCGGTGTGCGGCGGACCACGGGTGTGCCCGCGACCCGGGATGGGGGCCCCCCGCCGATGACATGTAACCCCCCCCCCCTTCGGCCTCCCCCTCTTCTGGCTTGGAGGAAACCTCTGAATTATGTCCGATCAGAATATTGCTCTCTGGCTCCAGGGACATCTCCTCGGGGCCGAATCCATTCCAGTCTATGAGAAAAAAACCGCTTACCTCTGACCGTCTTCATATCTAGAATCTCCTTTTCCGTAAAGGACATCGGCCGGGTATCGGCCTCAGGAGTGGGTGGAGCAAGTACCGAGAGAAGCGATTAAGGATGACCGGTTTTAGCAGGGAGACATGGATAGGGAGTTCGTGGAAATCTAGTGGGGGGAAGGGCGGCGGAGCTTGTATGCTACTGGTTAATGCGCTTGATGCACTTCGACTTGGACAGGAACCGGTGGGACCCAGCTTATAGCTGGGAACCCTTGAAACGTATCTATTTAGACTGACAACCACACCTTGTCACCTGGCGAGAAGAGGTTGGCGGAGGTCTTCGCTTTTTGTTGGGCTTGAGCATTGTGCGGGGCGGAGGCCAGGAGTATGCGATGGTGAGTCTGTTTCCAGATAGCTGTCAGGTCTCTGGACCAGGCTCTTCCACAGCAGGGACCTCCGTAGGGACAGAAAGGGGGGGGGTGGGCTGGGATGTCGCCCGTAGACAATAAAGAAAGGAGCAGCTCTGCAGTGCTCCGAGTCCAATGAGTTATACGAAAAACCGGGCCCAGGACAACAAGCTGACCAATCCTCATGGTGTGCGGAGACAAGTGGCGCAGGTTGCAAACCTTCGGGGTTGGTTTACCTCTCTCTACTGCCATTGGACTGGGTGGAGGTTGGTAGGGATGAAGAAAAGTCCAGATTCATTTGTAGTTGGTTACAGAGGGAGCTCAGAATCTGGAGACAAATTGAACGCCACGGTCCGACATCTATGTGCTAAGGGAGCCCATGCAGCCGAAAAATATGAAGAAAAAATAGACTGGCAAGGCGTGGAGCTGAGGGTAGGCCGGCAGAGGAGTGAAGTGGGACATCTTGAAAACGGTCTGTAACTACCCAGATAACGGTGTTGCCAAGCGGAAGGAGGGAGATCTCTGATAAAATCCATGGCATACATGGGTCCAAGGACAGCTAGGTATAGGTAGAGGAATGAGCAGACCTGCCGGTTTGTGACGAGGAGACTTGTTCGCACAGGAAGCGCAGGCCTCCTACGTACTCACGAACTTCCTGGGCTAAGGGCTCGGGCCTCCAGTAGAATCGAGAGATGAGTGAGCAGGACCTCTGCATCCTGGGTGCCCCGCCATATGGGAGCAATGACCCAATGGACAATATCTCTTCCGAGTGCGGGACGGACGTAGTCTTGCCGGGGGGAATGCGTTTGTAGATTAATCGGTGCTGGCCGAGAAGATGAGCCGTTCAGGAGGGATAATGTGCCGTGGAGTGGACTCATCTCCAGTCACATCGAATTAAGCAAGGGGAGAGAGCGTCGGCATTGACATTCGTTCTGCAAGGGCGAAAATGAACTGAGAAGATATTATTCGGGAGAAGAAGAGAGACAACAGACCTGTAGTGGGATTTAAGGTTGAGGCGTCTGGTTATAACAGCGATTTTATGGTCGGTATAGATGCTGACAGGGTGACGAGCCCCATCTAAGAGATATCTCCTATTCTTCCAGGTGCCAGCTTAGGCCAGCAATTCCGGGTCGCCCGATTGGTAGTTCCTTTCAGCAGGGAGGAAAAACTTTAAGAAAGAACACAGCAACATGAGGGTATTGCCTTTGGGCCCTTTCTGGGAGAGTATGGCCAGGCCCCACCGAGGAGGCTTCGACCTCGAGAATAAATGTGTGTTCAGTATCTGGCCGAGTTAGCACTGTCGCAGAGGCGAAGGCACATTTTAACTTAGAGAAGGCATCTCTGACGCGGGTGGCCAGAGCTATAGGTAGGATTTGCTTTCTTCTTGGTTAAAGCCCACTATGGGGGATAGCTGCGAGGAAAAATGGGTATAAATTGCCTGTAATAGTTGCGAAGCCCAGGAATCTTTGTATGCTCGGAGACCCCGGGGCAGCGGCCACATGTAGGACGGCAGACAAATTTCGCAGGGGTCCATTGAAGGCCCTTGTCAGAATGATGTAGCCGAGGAAGGCAGGCTCTGCTTTGAAATGGCACTTCACAATTTTGGCCTAGTGGCGGTTGGCCCTTAGAGTTGAGGACTGGCGATACGTGAAACTGTTGGGATTAAAGGTCGGGGGAGAAAGAAAACCAGAATGTCGTCAAGGATACACAACCACGCATGTGTACAGGTTTTTACAGGTGGTCCGGAAGATGTCATTTGACGAACTCTTGGAAGGTACGGGCGGGCATTGCAAGCCCGAGGGGGCGATTGACCAAGGTACCGAGTGCCGTCGCGGGTGTTGAAGTGCGTCTTCCATTCGTCTCGCCCTCACGTAATCCGTATGAGGTGTAGGTCCAGTTTAGTAAAGACCTTGGCACTCGTAAAACGATCAAACAGTTTGTGATCGGGCAGGGGATAGCGGTTCTTTACCGTTGATCTTGTTGAGGCCTCGATAGTATATGCAAGTCGCAGGCTTCGTCCATTCTTAGCCACGAAGAAGAACCCGCCCCGGCTGGTGAGGAGGACTTGCGGATAAAACCCCCTTTGGAGATTTTGATGTATGTAGACATAGCAAGGTCTCAGGTACCGACAAGGGGGTAACCTGCCACGTGGAGGAGACGTCCCGGTCTGAAGATCAATAGGACAGTCGTCGGATGGGCGATTGGGCCGGCAACGTTCAGCTTGCTTTCGGAGAAGACATCTGCGAAGGCTTGGTATGGTGCAGGAAGGCGTCAGAGGCTTAGGGACCCCGAAAGCGGTAAGCACGGGCGAGTGCACCAAACAGCGAGACTGACACTCCAAACCCAACTCAGGACTTCGCCCGTCTGCAGTTCGAGACGGGGGAGCGTGGCGTTGCAGCCACGGGGAGCCCAGGAGTATGGACGAGGTGAGACCGGGGTGTACGTTGAACGCAAATCTTCCTTGTGGCAGTTCCTACTTGTAGACCAGGGGCTAAGTTCGGAACGAATGGATCCTTTGAGAATTTCTCCACTGACCGAGGAGATGAGTAGGGCTTCTCCAGGCGGGTCACAGGGGAGGTTATGCTGGATCCAGGGCAGCATCCAAGAAATATTTCCGGCAGACCCAGATGGGAGTCCAGGAAAGCTGTAGCCTGAAACTGGGCACCAGGCAGTGCCATACGCGAAATCACGGGCATGGTCAAGGCGAGGGAGAGGGCTTGCTCTTCAACTTGGTGTCGCCTTCTACGTCTATCATTGGTGTGCACGTTTCGCCGGGACGCTGAGGGCGCAAGTGGACTGGATCGGCGGAAATGGCCTGCACTGCACAGTACAGACAAAGATTTCCTCAAGTCTTCTGGTTAGCCTCTGTTGTTAGACAGGTGGGGCCCGATCCACATACATCGGCCTCTTCGGCGTCAGGTGGCGAGGGCAATGAGGCGGCCTTTGAAATACTTGGGGCAGTACGTGGAAGACGACGGGGTCTAGCTTGCTCCCGTTCAGGCTGAAGTTCCTCCTGGCGTTCGTGAAACGGGATGTCAATCCGATTGGCCAGGGAGAAAAGGTTCACTCAAGGTGACGGCGGAGATCCGGGGGATAGAGCATGCCTTGATGCGGCTGGAGAGGCCCTTCTGAAGGTGGAAGTCAACGCCGCTTCATTCCATGATAACTCGGAGGAAATGTGCGGAACGTTTACGTCATAATCGTCACTACAGATGAGTTCCCTTGGCGCTGAGTTAGCAAGGCGTCTCGGCAGACGAAGCCGGGATGGTTCGCGCAAACGCTCTGAATCGGTTGAGGAAAAGAGCCAGGTTAGCTGTGACCGGTTCGTCCCTTGTCAGGAGGAGGGGTAGGCAAGCCAGGGCTTTCCCGGGAGAAGGCTTAGTACGAACGCCACCTTAGACATGTTCGGTGGAAATGGTTGCCCATTAACTCAATAATGCAGGGCGCATTGGGTGATAAAGCCCCTGCAGGCCTTGGAGTCCCATCGAATTTTGTCGGCATAGATAGACAGAAATCGTGACCAGAGGTTGGAGCTGGAACCGGGGCCGCAGCGGAGCCACGGGTGCGGGTTGTGCTTGCTGGGCGGGCCAGAATACTGCTGCATCATGGCGGGGAGAAAAGTCTGAGTTGCTGGGCTTGCTGCAGCGATCTGTTGTGATGTGCCACAATGGCTGTTAGGTCTGCGTCAGTCGGCAGAGGAACCGTGGCGCGGGACCATGGCCGGATCTTACTGTCACGTACCCGGGACGTAGAAGTGGATCCACTGGACCCACGGCAAGTGGTGGTGTAAGCCACGCCAGGGAACGGAATCTAAGTAGTCCGGTTTTCACCAGAGCCCGCAGCCAAAGCTGGATGTGGACTTTGCTGCGGCGGGAGTCTAACAGGTCGTGACCCTTACGTGACTTGCTTGCGGTGGAAGCCAAGGTATAGCGTGGGTGCAGAATCGTCAGGCAGGCTGTAGTCGGGACAGGCAGAAGGTCGGGCAGGCGGCACAGGTTCGTGGTGGTGGACAGGCGTAGGTTCGGGCAGGGGGCAGGATATGTGGTCGAGGAACGGAAGCTAAGGGTACGGTTAAAACGTAAGTCAGAACAAGGCTTGTAACGCTTTCTCTATGGGTTTGAAATGGCACTAAAGATCCGGCAACAGCCCCAGGAAGGTGCAGGCTTAAATAAGGGCAGTGACCGGCACTAGCAAATTACCGGTGCACTAGCCCTTTAAATCTCGGAGTGCCGGCGCGCGCGCGCCGGAGATGTTGGGGACCCCGCGGCCGGAAAGGGCCGAGACCGCAACAGGAGCGCGGCGGGTAAGAGAGGAGCCGGGACGGCCGGGTGAGCGCGCCCACCGCCCGACATGCGGGCGGCGGTGCCGCTCGTGCGTCGACCACGGGTGTGCCCGGGACGGGGGTCGCGGGCCCACCCGTGACAATACCCTTCTCTTGTTGATGCTATCACAGTTGGTTGTATGTATCTATAGCAGCCATTCTGGACTACATATATGCAGTCAGGATTGTTCTTATCCCCCCCTCTCTTCGCCCTCATTGGTCCCCGGATGAAATTATTTTGGTATTTTGGAGTGATCGACACATGTTGGGACATTTATGTGAGGGCGCATTAGGGTGTGTCTAGTTATCGTAAGGGTGAGGTTCCGGACGGGGACGCCCTTATTGGAGCGGTTATCCTGTATTGTTAAGTTAGGGCACTGACTGTTAGAGCGTAGGACTTACTAGGGACATCCGTTTCCTTACAGGTATTACTACTGATTATCGGTCTCTGTTTTGAAGTCAGTGTTTCTGCATCGAGTATCAGTAATTTGCTATTTTCATCTCTTTACAACTTTTTATAGATAATTATTAAAAATTATTATTTTAAGATTTTTCACTTTTTTGAGTTTAAAAAAAATAAATGAAATGTTAAATCAAATGGGAAATGTAATACAGACTTTTTATTTTTTAATGTTTTCCATTCAATTATTAAAAAAAAGTAATTTAAAAATTAATAAAATTAAATCCTTATGAGTTACAGAAAACAGGCAAAAGAACTAGTAGAATAACCAAATGTGAGAAAGCGCTATAGCGTTCAAACCAGCATGAACTACGGGAAAAGAAAATGTGCGGGGTCAAGAAGGGGGGTAAATGGGCGGGTCAGGAATTGGTTAATTGAAAGTCCTATAATATGATAGAACCCATAAGGTTCACTTACATAAAGCTGCACTTCTGAGTTGGAGTAAATCACACTGCAGTCGTCGGCATTGATCTCCTTCTTATCTTCTGGTTTCATGGACAACTTTTTCCTAAAAATATTTTTAAAAAAGCGTTAAATCAATAAACTGATTTTTTTTTTTTTTAGCTTTCAAATACAGATGAAGAAATAAAAGAAATAGAACAGCTGTAGTGTGAGAGCAACTCCCTTGTATATCCCTCCAAGGAAGTGAAAGACCTGCTGCTGAGAGGAGCATGACTTGGTTTAAAGGGGTATTTCCTATTTCTATTTTATTGATTAGCTGTAAACATGTAGGTAAAGGTAAATAAATACTATTACCAAATACATTGCTGTTCTGATTTTGCTTCTCTTCAGAATTAGAGTAGTTCTTATCTCCCGCTTCTGTATCTAAACTTCCCTAGGTTACTAACCACCACTCTCTCTCTCTGATCTATCAGTGGCTGGAATGGTGATGTCACCCCCTACTGTGTTTTATCAGCAGCACAGGAGCTTGTCTATGTTTCTTACTGACAAAATTTAACACTTTAAAGCTCTGTAGCCTTCTGCCCTGTTGTTAAAACCCCTCCATCACCAAAGTCCCTCTAATAGGCTCAGCTAGGAACAGCAGATGTGAACTCTCAGTCAGTTCTACAGAAATACACACAGCCTCAACAGGAAGTGGGAACCTGAAGCTATAGAACCGCCCACAGCCTGAACAGGAAGTGGGAGCTTGAAGTTGTAGAACCACCCGCAGCCTGAACAAGAAATTACAGTGTGAAGCTGCAAACCAAAACACCCTGAACATTTTAAGGGGGCCTCAAAAATTTTAAAAATGCCCCCCACCCCGGGCCCGGAAGTGGGGGCCTAAAGCTGTGAAAACCCCCCACAAAACCGGGAACAGGAATTTTTCAGCCGAAACAGCATGGGTCTGTAAAACATTATGGTAAGAAAAGCCCTTTAAAGGGAACCCGTCAGGTGGTTTGTGCTGCCTGGTCTAAGATCAGGATGTAGTGTTGTATGATGGAACTGGGCCAGTAAAAAAAAGAGAAAATCTGTGAACGTGAAAAATGTAATACTGCTGACTTCCCCCCCACATATAGAGGGTTGACAGTTTAAAATTGTATACACCAGATACAGAAAAAATGGGCAACTACTTATGGTTTGGGGGGGTAAATATGACTCTGTTTCCCCTTTAAATTTTCCAGTCCGTAACCTTTTTTCCAGTTTTAAAAATTTAAAAAACCCCGTTTTTTAAAATCCTTAAAAGCATAAATTTTCACAGAGTTCACTTTTCTCCTCTAAACAATAACCCTATATAGCTAATTTTATTTCCCCTTTTGGCTGTCCACCAAAAAAATGGGGGTTAAGGTAGTGCTAGGGGCTTGTTTAAATAAAAAAAATTCCTTCCCGTTTAGAAACAAGGAAAGATTAAAAATCCTCTTAAATTTCTGAGAAAAATTTTTTTTTTTAAAAAAAATGAATATAAAAAACAAACAATTATAAAAATCCCCAAAGCGCTTTTTGGGGCAACCTCGCATCCTCTATTTGGGTTTTGGGCCATAAAACTGTACAACAAGGGTCAGGATCAAATTCAAAATCGATATTTTCCCATAACATCTTTAAAAACTACACTAAATCTGGGGGCCTGTCCCCGTCCCTACCCTTCCTTTTTTTTTTTTTTGGGGTGAGCACCACCCATTCCGGTGGAGGGCCCCCAAAGGGGGAGAGGTGGATCCAAACCCATGAAATATAAAATATATAACCCTAAACACAGAAACCACTTCTCCCCCCTACATATACCCTATAAATTTACAAAAGCTCAGGGTCCTCTCCCCCCTATCATAAACCCTATAATTTTACAGGCTCACTTCTTTTCTCTCTATCATATAACCCCAAATATCACAAGCCAGTTTTCCCCCTCCTCTATCATATAACCCATATAACACACAGTCTCCTTTCTCTCCTTTTCAAAAAACCCTATATACAGAGACTCAACTTCTCTCCCCCCTACATATAACCCTAAAAAATTTACAGAGCTCCCGTTCCTCCTCATCATATATCCCTATATACACAGACTCAGCTCCTCTCCCTCTATCAATAAACCCCATATATCCGGGGCTCAGCTTCTCGCTCTCTATCAAAAAACCCTAAATATCACAGAGCTCAGCCCTCTTCTCCCCTTCAAAAAACCCTATATATCACAGAGCTCAGCCCTCTCCCCTCTAAAACCCTAAACCCCAAAAATATCCCAAAGCTTCCAAAATCCTCTCCCTATCCCTATAACCCTAAATGTCCCCAAGCTCAACTTTTCTCCCTCTATCTTTTAACCCATATATCCCCAAAAGCTCAGCTCCTCTCCTCTATCATTTTAACCCTATATACCCAGAGTCAGCCCTCTCCCTCTATCATAAACCCTTATAATTTAAAGAGAGCTCAGCTTCTCTTCCCCTATCATATAACCCCATATATCCCAACTTTAGGGCCCCCTCTCCCCTATCTTTTAAAAACCCAAAATAAAAACCCAAAAAACCCAAATTCTCTCCTCTATCATATAACCCCAATATATCACAAGCCCCGCTCCTCTCCCCTATCATAAACCCCTAATATCCCAAAACTCAGCCCTCCCTCCCATCATAAAACCCTATATATCCCCGAGCCAATCCTCCCCCCAAACCCTATAAACCCCATATACACAAAACTCACTCCCTTTCCCCTATCATTTAAACCCCATTAACACAAGACTCAGGGTCCTCCCTCTGTCAAATCCTATAATCAAAAAACTCAGCTCCTTATCATAAAAAACCCTTTTTAAAACAAGAGGGTCAGCTTTTTCTCCCTATCATATAACCCCCATATACCAGGGGCTAGGGTCCTCTCCCTCCCATCATATAACCCTAATATCCCCAGAGCCAGCTTTCTCTTTCCCCCTATCTTTAACCCAAAAATCCAAGCTTTACTCCTCTCCCTCTATCATATAACCCTATATTCAGAGAGCTCGTTCTCTCCCTCTATCATATAACCCTATAATAACACAGAGCTCACTCTTCCCCTCCCTTTTATATAACCCAAAATATCACAAGCTCACTTTTTTTCCCCCTATCATATAACCCTAAAATATCACAGACTCACTTCTCTCCCTAACAAAAAACCCAAAATATCACAAGCTCAGCCCTCTCCCTCTATCATAAAAACCCTATTTTTCACAGAGCTCAGCTTCTCTCCTTATTATAAAAACCCAATTAAACACAGAGCTCACTTTTCCCCCCCCTCTATCCCTGAAACCCTATATATCACAAGCCCAGTTCTCCCCCCTCTATCAAAAACCCTATTTATCACAGAGCTCAGCTTCACTCCTCTACATAAACCCCTTTTAAAATCACAGAGCTCAGCTCCTCTACTCTAAAAATATAACCCTATATATCCCAAACTCAGCCCTTTTCCCATCAATAAACCCTTTATATATCCCCCCCAGCTCACTCCCCCCCCCCCCCCTAAAAAAAAATTTTATATAACCCCATATACCCGGGTTTCCCCTCCTCTCCTCTATCATAAACACTATATATCACAAGAGCTCAGCTCCTCTCCTCTATCTTTTAACCCCTATGTATCACAAATTCAGCTCCCTCCTTGTCATATAATCCTATATATCACGAAAACCACTCCTCTCCTCTAAACATATAACCCTATGGGATCACAGAGCCACTCCTCTTCCTCTTCAATAACCCAAAATTTTTCACAAGCTCAGCTTCTTTTCACTCTTCATATAAACCCCATAATCCCGACTCACTCCTCTCCTCTACATATTTCCCCTATAATACACAGAGCTTTAGCCCCTATCATTTTTTCCCCCATATATGACAAGCCCCGCTTTTTTCCCCCTCAACATTAAAACCCCAAAATATCACGAGCTCAGCTTCCCCCTCAAACAATATAACCCTATATATCACAGAAACTCGCTTCCCCTCCTCTATCCATTTAAACCCATATATCAAAAGAGCCACTCCTTCTCCCCTTTTCCTATAAAACCCCAATTTTTTCACAGAAACCCCAACTCCCCCCCTCTATCAATAAACCCTAAATTTTCCCAGAGCCACTTCTCTTTTCCCTTTTCATGAACCCTATTAACACAGGGGCTCAGCTCCTCTCCTCTATAAAATAACCCTATATCCCCGAAGCTTTACTTTCCCCTCCTCTACAATATTTAAACCCCCCATATCCCAGAGCCCGCTCCTCTCCCTCTAAACATATAACCCCCATAAAAATACAAGGGTACTTTCCCCTCCCCATCATATAACCCTAAATATTCCCCAGGGGCCAGCTTCCTCCTCTATCCCTAAAACCCAATTATCACAAAGCTCAAACTCCTTTTCCTCTAACCCATAACCCTATTTATCACAAGCTCAGCTTCTCTTGCTCTATTATAACCTTTTATATCAAGCTCAGCTTTTCTCCTTTATTATATGAAACCCATAAGTTCACGAAGCTCAGCTTTCTCCCCTATTTATATAAACCCCATTATCACAGAGGGGCCCCTTTTTCTCCCCCTATCTATAAAACCCTTTTATACACAGAGCTCAGCTCCTCTCCTCTATCATAACCCCCTTTATATCAAAAGAGCTCAGCTTCTCTCCTCTATCATAAAACCCTTTTATAAACAAAAAAAACTCAGCCCGCCCCCTACATAAAAACCCTATTAATCACAGAGCTCATTCTCCTTTCCCCTATCTTTTAACCCTATAATCACAAAAAGCTCAACTTTTCCCCCCTCTATCATAAAACCCTATATAGTCACAGGGGCTCAGCTCCTCTCCCTTTCATATTCACCCATATATACAGAGGGGCTCCCGCTTTTCTCTATCATAAAAAACCCCAAAAATCACAGGTGCTCCCTCCTCCCCCGCTTAAACAAAATAACCCTATATACAAGACTCAGCTCCTCTCCGCTTTTCATATAACCCTATATATCACAGAGGCTCACCCCTTTTCCGTCCCATCATTAACCCTATATATCACCGAGCTCAGCTTCTTCTCCTCTAAACCCTGAAACCCCCATATATCACAAATTTTTGCATATAAAAGCAAAAAAAGGGACAAAAACTTTAATTTAAATATTTTTGGAACCCTCAGTGTCGAGGGTCATTTTTTCAGTTTTTTTTTTTGGGGCCCTCTTTTTTTGGTAACACCCTTTATGAAATAAATAGTTTTATAAATATAATATATATTTTTAAAACCCAAAAAACCACCCTTTTCCACCCGGGCTGGGGCCAAAAAAGTGGCCCGCTGACCTTTTGTTTTTTAAACCCCGCACCTTTTTTTTTTTACCAATAATTAAAGTAATACATCTAATTTTTTCTTTTCATTAGACCCCAATAATTTAGAATCTTTTCTTTTTGAAATAACACATGGGCCAAGAGGCCTCCGTAATTTAAACAGCACAATTAAAACACACAACTGACACAGCATTCCCTCATGGGTTTTTGGGGCTTTATTCACTAGGAAAAAAAGTAAAAAAACTCCCTTTGGGATTCTCTCCAGAAAAGAGCTCCTTTTCACGGTAAATGTGTGTTTTTTAAAACATGCAAACATGACCTTTGGGAAAGGAAAATGGAAAGGGGACCTCACCGTTTTTTTTTTCCCCCAAAATTTATTTTTTTATTGAAATTTGGGCCCTTTCATGAAAAGGGTTTTTGGGCTAAAACTCACTTTTTTTCCCCCAAAAGGTTTTTTATAGGAAAAAAGTGAGTTTTAGAACCCAATACCATTTTTATACATGGGGGCCCTTAGTGTTGACCAACAGGAAAAAAGTTTTATTTTTAATTTAACCTTTTAAACTTTTGAAACCCCCCATTAAAACAATGGGGGAAGATTTTCTGGTTAATTTTTTAAACCCATACAGGTAGGGGAAAAAAGGGAAAATTTCCAACCAAAAACATAACCCGGGAAAAAGGAACAAATTAGTAAAAACAATTTGGCTCTAAAGGGGGCAAAAAAAAAACTTTAGAGGGGTAAAAAACTTCATTTCCTTTTCAAAGGGTAACTGAAAAGATTTGGGGCAGCTTTCAAACAGGGGCGTAGATTAGGAGTGCAGCGTGCAGCTGCTACAAGGGGCCCAGCACCCTGAGGGGGGCCCCAAAAAAACTTTTGGGCACATAGAAAAATTGGAGACCCGGGGTGTTATAAAAATTAAATGAAACCCCCCAAAAATTGGGAAAAACAAAAATTTGGGGCACCGAGTAAAAGATTGACAAACCAAGCCCCCTTTTATTAATTTTATAATCCTTTAGGAAAGTTTTTGGGCGTTATTAAACCTTCAAATGACCCAAATAACAGCTTCTTGGGGGTGGAAAGATGCCCAGGGAATACCAAACCCCCCTAACTATTGCGTCAAAGGAGAGGAAAAAAGCTTGAAAATAAAGCAGGCCCGTACAGTACAGAAGTTTACGAAAAAGGCATTCAAAGGCAATACAGGGGAAATATAAAAAAAAAGGGCATGGGGAAATTTTTGCAGCCCCAAAGAACCCAGCACCTCACTGGCGTTTTTGACACTTTTTTCACAGTGCCTGCACTGATTTTTAGGGCCCCCAAAAGTGGGAGAAAGGTTATTGGGTGGGAGCCCAAAAATTTAAAAGGGTTGGAGAAAAAGAAACTGAAAGGGGCATTTTCGAACTAGAACTTTTCTCGAAAGAACACTAAAATGTTTGGGGTTTGATTCTAGAAATTTGAGAAAATTCTACTATGAAAATTTTTTTTAAACATTTTTGACAACACTAATGATAATCCCTGGGGTGCTGCCCCGCTGTTTGGGATCTATAGTTCATTTGAGGGAAACCCTTAATTTTCCCTCAAATTTTTATGACTTCCTAAAACAGAGCATGATCCCCTCCCCTCCGGCTTCAGGGGAGTAACCAAAATAAAAACGACCCAAAACACCCCCAAAACGACCACGCCTTCTTAAAAAAGGGGCGAGGGAATAAGGGTAAAAAGGGGGCCTTTTTCAAAGGGTTAAATTTCAAGGGGGGATTGGGAGCCCTATGCAAAACCCGGGACTTTACTAATAAAGGCTGGGGGAAACTGTCCCAGCCATTACGGTAATTTCCCCCAGTTCTCCTAAGAAAATGGTTGGGTTTTCCCTCTCTCCCTCCCGGGCCGGGGAATACTCCCCCGGGGGGGAGAAAGTAAAATGTTCCCTTTCCCCGGCGGGGTACGGGGCCGTGAAAAATGGGGTTTTTCTATTGGGGCCGGGGGAGCCCGGGGGCCCCCCCCCCTGCCCCCGCCCCTTAAAACCCAACCATAATTGCGGGCCCAAAAACCCTCCCACAAATACGCTTGAATAACCGTGTGAACCGGGCCCTTTAAAGGGTGCGGGACTGGCCAAACCAAAGTTTTCCAACCTAAACCCTATTTGGGAAAATTGTGGGGCCCCCTCAAAAAAAAGGTTGGGAAAAGCTTTAAGTTCCCCAAATAACCACCGCAGCTGGGGTTTTTCCTGGAGGGAGGGGGGATTATTCCCCGTGGCTGCAAACCTTTAAGCTCCCAGTTGGGGGCCTCCAAAACCCCAAAAAATTGGAAAAATTTTAAAAAGGGATTGCTGGAAAAAAATGGGGGCCAAAACCAAAAAATTGACACTTTTGGGGTCGATTTTGGTTTCCCTTTTCCCCTTAGGGTGTCCCCCCTTTTGTTTTTCACGGTTTAAAAACATTGATGGCTGGGTTTAAATTATTTTTGGGGGGCACCCCCATCCCCCCTTTTTACAAGCCGGGGGACTGACTACCCCTTACATTGTATTTAAAAGTTCAGGTTTTCCCCAGTGTTTTCCCATTTAAAAAAAAAATAACACAATAATTTTTCAAAAAAGGGGGGGAATAATTGGGGGGGGGGTTTGGGGGGAACCCGACTTTTTTTTTTAGATACTTTATATAAAAGTTTTGGGGGGTTTAACTTGGACTTCTTGTAATAAAGTGGGGGAGGTCCTGACATTTGGGAGAACTGTATAAAAATGTGAGGGGGGGGTTAAATTTACTTTTTGGGGAAATACTCTATATAAAGGGGGGGGGTTTTACTGACTGAAAACTTTTATCTTTTAAAAGCACCACAATAAAAACCAAAAATTTTTCCCGCAAAATTTTGGGGGGGACGCTGACCCCCTTTAAAACAGGGTTTGGGGTTTCAGCCGGGGGATTGGGGCCAGGGGGCGGGAGGAAAAGTCAGGGGGGGTGCCCGCCGGGGGTTGGGGGCCAGGGCGCAGGACCTTTAGGGGTTTGGGGGCAAAACATTAAAATGTGGGCCCGGGGGTCTCAGCCTTTAGGGTTGGGGGTTTTCAACAGGGAGTTGGGCCCAAGGGGACGAAGGTTTGGGATTTTTTCCCGAGTTTTAAAAAAAATGGGCCAAAGGGGGCAACCATTGGGGGCACAGGGGGAAGGGGTGGGGCCCGGGGGAAGGGGCAACTGGTTTTTGGTGGGCCGAAGGGGGGGTTTGGGGGCCAAAGGGGGGAAGCAAAAGGAACCCTTCCAAGGGTTTTGGGTTTTCCCACAGGGGGGATGGTTGTCCCCGGAAGGCAGGAACCCTCGAGGGGGGGGTTGCAAAGCAAAAGGAAAATTGGCCAGGAGACAAAAAACGTCAGGGTTTTTGGGTTTTCCCAGCAGGGGGGAAAGGGGGGCCAGGGAGCCGCAAAACCCCTTTAGGGGGGGGCGCGGAAGTGGTGGGCAGACCCAAGAAAAAATGGTTGGGGGAGGGAAATTTATGAGCGGCAGGACGCAGGGTGGCCCCCAGCAGGAAAATTGGCCCAAACGCTCGTAAAGGGGGTTAGAGCCCGGTGGGTTGCCCATGACAGGCTCGGGGGTGGGGAAGAAAAATGGGGGCCAAAAGGGGCAAAACCCCAGGGGTTTCCCCGGGAGGGGATGGGCCAGGGGGCGCAGGGCCAGGGTGGGTTTCAGCAAGGGAATGGTGGCCAGGGGGACAGGGCGTCAGGGGGGGTGCCCGCAGAGAGATGGTGGCCCAGGAGAGGGAAGGGCGTCAGGGGGGGTGCAGCAGGGTTAAAGGTGGCCAGGGGGCGCAGGGCGTCCGGGTGGGGGCAAACAGGGGCGCAGGGGCCATGGGGTGCAGCAGGGAGTTTTGGTTTCCAGGGAGCGGGAGGTAAAGTCAGGGTGGGTGCAGCCGGGGGGATTTGGGCCAGGGAGCGCAGGCCGTCAGGGTGGGGTGCAGCAGGGGATTGGGGGGCCAGGGGGCCCCCAGGACGTCCCGGGTTTGGGGGCCGCAAAGGGAAAATTGTGGCCAGGGAGAGCAGGCGCATGGGGGGTGCAAAACAGGGAATGGGGGCCCCGGACGCAGGACGCAGGGTTGGGGGCAACAGGGGGATGGGGCCAGGGAGGCAAAGGGCTCAGGGGGGGTGGCAGCAGGGAGATGGTTGGGCCGGGAAAGCAGGACGTCAGGGGGGTGGGGGGGGAGGGAGGGGAGTGGCCAGGGGGCGCAGGGCTTTAGGGGGGGGTGCAGCAGGGAGATGGTGGCCAGGGTGAGCAGGACGTCAGGGTGGGGGGCAGCATAAATGGTGGCCAGGAGACAAGGCGTCAGGGGGGGTTCAGCATGAAGAAAGGTGGGCCCGGGGGAGCAGGACGTCAGGGGGGGTGCGCATGAAATGGTGGCCCGGGAAGAGCGACGTCAGGGTGGGGGCAACATAAGGGTGGGGGCCCCGGGGAGAGCCGGGCGTCATGGTTTTTGGGGGCAGCAAGGAAAAAGGTGGCCGGGGGACAGGAATCAAAGGGGTTGGGGGTGCAGCAGGGAAATTTTTGGCCAGGGAGAGGGAGACGTCAGGGTGGGTGCGGGAGGGGGAAAGGTGGGGGGTTAAAAGGGGGCGCAAAGGGCGTCAGGGGGGGGTTCAGCAGGGGGAAAAGGTTGGGGCCCGGGGGCGGGAGGACGCCCGGGTGGGTTTCAGGGAAGGGGGATTGGGGGCCAGGAAGGGAGGACCGGCCCGGGTGGGTGCAGCAGGGAGATGGTGGCCAGGGAGAGCAGGACGTCAGGGTGGGTGCAGCAGGGAGATGGTGGCCAGGGAGGCCTGAAAGTCCCTGGGGTTCCCGCAGGGGATGGTTGGGCCCGGACGCAGGGGCGCAGGGGGGTGCAGCAGGGGGAAGGGGGCCAAAGGGGGGAAGGGCCTTTAGGGGGGGTCACAGGGAGATGGGGCCAGGAGCGCAGGACGGGCGGGGGGGGTGCAAACAGGGAGATGGGGGCCAGGGGGAGCAGACGCCCGGGTGGGTCACAGGGGGATGGGCCAGGGGGAAGGGAGGACTCAGGGGGGGGGACACGGAGGGAGGAGGGACAGAGGGGGAAGGGCGTCCCGGGGTGGGTTGGGAGCAGGGAAATGGGGCCCCGTAGAGCAGGGCTCCCGGGTGGGTCACAGGGAGATTTGGGGGGGCCCCGGGAAGCAGGAAAATCGGGGGGTTTCAGCAGGGGGATGGTGGCCCCGGGAAGGGGCAAGGGCGGGCAGGGGGGGTGCAGCATTTAAATGGTGCCAGGGAGACAACTCAGGGGGGGGTGCCCGCATTGGGAAAATGGTGGGCCCGGGAGCGCAGGGCGTCAGGGTTGGGTGCAGCAGGGAATGGTGCCGGGAGCGCAGACTCAGGGTGGGGGCGGGATGAAGATTGGGGCCAGGGAGCAGGGCGTCCTTGGGGGCGGGAGGAATGGTGGGGCCCGGGGAAACAGGGCTTCAGGGGGTGGGGCAGCAAGAAGATGGTGGCCGGGTACAGGACGTCAGGGGGGGGTTTCGCAGGGAATGGTGGGCCCGGGGGAAACAGAACCCTTTAGGGTGGGTTGGGAGCATGAAGATTTGGCCGGAGAGCAGGACTTCAGGGTGGGTGCAGCAGAAGGGAAAGGTGGGCCCCAGCATTAATAAAGGTTGGGGCCCGGGGGGAGCAGGGCGGTTTAGGGGTATAAAAACTCAGGCCCCCAGCCCGCGGGGCGACCTAAAAACGGGGGACCGACATGTAGGAGGATCGGGACACCGGACGTGAGGGTTGGGGGCAACGGCTGTCTTCCTTTGTAAGCACCTCAAGGTGGAAACCCCCGTGGGCAATTTGGTTGCCCTTAATGGAAAAGTTCTAGTCCAACATTTTTGAGGGTTTTTTTGAAGTATTTAATGATAATATTTACCGTAGCCTAACAAGAGGAGATCCAGTCTTCCATGCTTATTAGAGCTCACGCAAATGGATGTTTTGCTTGCTGGGGGTTGAGGGCCCGCGTACTATTGGGCACCCCATTTTAATGACGGTCAGTAGTGAAGGGCTTTGTGCTGTGGTTTTTAGGGAAAAAAATTTTTATCGAAACAACCATTCAATATTCTTGCGTTTTTTAAAAGACTGTATGATACCGGTCCTCGATGCCACCGGGCCCTCTCCCAGCAGCTGGAAAATTTCCCCCCTGTAAAAATGTCCTTGGGGTTTATCTGCAACAAAAACATAAAAAAAAATTTGATTTATTTTTTTTTTTTTTTAGATATTGGATAAACAGATACAGAATGAAAAAAAATTTTTCATTGAAAAGGGTTTTTCCCCCCCTTTTGAAAAGGGAAATCACCCTTTCCCCGGTTTGGGGTCCCCCGACCTATTTACCGGTCTTTACAGTAATGGATCTCGGCGGCTTCATTCTTTGGGTCCGTCACGAGTGGCGCCGTGATCCGCACGTTGGGCCGTGGGAGCACCCTTGTCCCTGCTCCCCGGTATAAGTTATACTCGCCTGCTTCCCTCCGCATCTTTGCCGACCGACACGCGTTCCCACACCCTAGAGTGCGCATGTGCCGGCTCATAAAAATTTAAAGGGGGTTGTCTCACTACATTGATTCTTTTTACCCAGTCCTTTTTCTTTGGGTTTTATTTTGAATTCAGGTCGTGTTTACTTGCTCTACAGGTGGCTAGAAGCCAGGTCTGTAGCTATGAAACCAGTGCTGGGAAACCTACAGGAGAGAGTAAACAGTCGTACTATTTCAACCCCTTGCTGGGAAGCCTACAGGGGAAAAGAGAAAAGGCGTAGCTATAGCTACCTGAGGAGTTTATGCACCCCTAAAAGGGGGTACAGGGAAAAGGAGGACACTGTTAATGGACAAAATATTGCAAATGCTTGTTTTTTTGCAAATCTTTACATAAAAAGCAGCGATCCCTGTAGTGAGACAACCCCGTTATATGGCCAACACCCTGGTAATTTCATAATTGCCAGGCGCTGACCCTATATATTCTTTTCTTGCCCAATCTCTTGTGCTCACGCTCTTAGTGAAAGCGTTTTCTAATGTTCTCTGTCTCTACCGTGTACAAGCCCCTTGCCTCCATCCACTGACCACATTTGCCTGCCTTATCCTTTCTGTCTGACCCCGAATACGAGTTTGCCTGCTGATTTTGCACCACCCCGGCTGCCACCACAAGCAAGACAAGACTTGAAGTGTCCGACTTTAGTGCTGAGGGTCTACCAGTGGAGTTGAGAAACTTGTGTTCCCTAAAAGGAGAAAAAAATCTTCTTTATCTCCTGATCAAAGCAAAATCAAAAGAGCAATGTATTTAGTAAAAGTCTTCATTTACTTTTCCCTACATGTTGATTACTTGGGTGAGAAAACCTCTTTAACCGCTTATAACAAGGCGGGACAGCGGACTTAACCCCCATTGTTCAAATGGCTAGCAGTATCATGATATTATAAATGTCCTTACTTACAAGTGACTTTGATGTTGACCGAGGACATAGACTTCCCATATCTGTTATTGGCCGTACATGTGAACTCTCCTTCATCGCTAAGAGATACAGAGCGAAGGGTGAGGAGACCATTGGCTCCGATGCGGTTATTACTTGGCCCAGACGTTATCCAGGACAGTGAAGCTTCGGGGAGGCTCTGTGCTGTGCAGAGTAAGGAGAAGGTGGCGCTCTCCATGATGTAAATGATGCGGTCTGTCTATGTAAAACTGTAAAAAATTCAAAAATTAATAAGTATCATACTCCTTACTCTCTACTTGTATTAAAACTCAAGCAGGTTATATGTTTTTATTAAATTACATAATTTATTATTCCACTTTTAAGAACAACCAAGTTTTCTATGGTGCTAAACAGACTTAGGAGGAAAGCAGAGCTTAATTGAGGGTGATTCTGCCTTTTTTAAATAAAAGTCTTGAAAGAAAAAACCGTGGTGCATTATATGTCAATTTAGGTTAACTACATTTGAATCTCCGCCTACAGTTGACGACATACAGTTGGTTCAATAGAGATCCTGGATCAGGCTTGCACTGGCCCAAAGGGCAGCAGGGAAAACCATAATTTCCAATTTATCATCTGTTAAGTAAATAAGGTATATAGGCAAATTTTAAAAAATAGAATTGTTTCCTTATAAAGCGGCCATCTGAACATCATGGGAAAGGAAAAATTTTTTCAGGTACAAAAAATAGAGCAAAAAAGAGGAAAAAAATTTAGCGCAGGAAAAAAAAAAATCTACAGCATGAGAAGTAGTCAATAGCACAAAAAAAACTACCATGTAAAAATAATCACAGCCACAAAAAAAAAATCTACAATAAATTTAAAACTAATTTTTTTACAACATAAAAAGGAGTAATTCAACGGGGCAACAAAAAAAACTACAGTGTAAAAATAACCTACAGCATAAACCGTCTACAGCACAAAAATAGTCTACAATGTAAAAATAACCTACAAAACAAATCTGCAATAAAATGAAGTTGACAGCACAAAAATAATCTACAGCATAAGACGTCAACAGCACAAAAATACTACAGTGTAAAAATAACCTGCAACATAAACCATCAACAGCACAAAAATAATCTACACCCAATAAATAATCCACAGTGTAAGAAGTAGTCAATGGCATAAAAACAATCTACACCACAAAATATGCTAAAGCACAAAAGTAATCTACCACACAGACATAATTTACAGCATAAAAATAGTCCACAGTGCAAAAGTAATGTTCAATGCAAAACTAATCAACAGCATAAAAATAATACACAGCACAGAAGCAATCTACAGTAGCACCTAGCGCTGGAAGGAACTAGTGCTGCCTTTTCCATGTTCTAGTTTAGGAACACAGATGACAAGCAGGAGGACGCTTATTCTACCGCAGGACATCATTTTATGCCCCGTGTCAGACCCTGCCGGCTACTCGCGTAGACATAAGACTGCAGCACAATTATTATGGAATAAGAACAGGTAACGTCACTCTTGTACCTTGAGCCGTTAGACATTTTATAGTTGGTTTTCTTGGGGCATCTGAAAAAAATTATAGAAAGACAATTTAAATGTATGCAAATGCACCTATATAATTTGCACTGTTGGTCAAGAGGAATCATGTGATTTATTCCAGGACGCCACAAAAACCTTACTGCAGGGTAATTAGAATTATCTAATTATCACAGACAAAGTCAGTAGATTCATCATGTTACTGTATTACTAAAGGACAGAAGGAAGGGAAGATCTCTCCTTAGGGAGAGCACCGAACGAACAGCTTGTAGAGTTTGTTTTGCCTTTTCGCCCTCTACTAAGCATCTGCATATCACAAAGCATTATGGGAAAGGGGCTGAGACGCCCACCACGCCCTCTATTGGATGTAACAAATCCTCAATTTGCTTTTGACCCACCGAGTCTTGAGAAAGCAAAAAGGATTTTAGCCACGCCAGTATCTCTCATCTGCAGACAACGCTGTTTCGGGATTTTTGTCCCTCTTCAGTGCAGAGCAGAGCGATACTGGCTGGCTGTCCTGAGCTACTCGATGCCTCCCACACAGCCAGGCATCGAGTTCATAGAGAACAAAGTCAGCAGAGATATATTATCATTGGGACAGGGTCATAAGAGTCATCTCGATATCAAAGAAGATAAAGTCAGCAGAGTCATCACATTATTACCAAAGGACAGAAGGAAGGTGTCATTAGAGTCACCTTGGAATTAAAGACAACAAAGTCAGCAGAGTCACCATATTATCATTGGGATAGTCAGCCAATGTTAGCGGAGTTATCATGTGAGTGCATGGTGAGAACAAGCATCCTATGACTACTGAGGAGCAAGGTCAGCAGAGTCATCTGATTCTCATAAAAGAGTGTGGGATTTAATGACTGCTGGAAGGCTAGATAAGGCAGACTGGAACTAATATACACTATACGCCATACTGGCCAACCTTTTCTCTTCCAATTCTAGAAGAGTTTATCTCCATCCCAGTGATGCCCCTAATCCAACCGGGAGCACCTATGGTCCACCTGAGCATGCCCATTTTGGGGCAGGGTTTTCATAAAGCCCAACTCCTGTTTTGTGGGAGTCTCTCAGAAGAATTGGGAGGATTGAGAAGTATGGTTTACACACACGTAGGGTTCTAAATGCAGCTCCCCTGCCACTCCATGGCCTCAAGGGAAAGGCTTTGTGCAGGGGGTTCCCGGAAACTGTTAAAGCTTGTCTGACTAATAACTCACATTAATTGCAGCTGCCATAAACCACATACACTCTGCTACACTGACGATATAGGAAGGAAGTGTGTGCTTCAATTGGCCTCCCTCGAGAACACATCTCCTGCTTCTTATTAACAAAGCTAAAAAGAATTGTAGCTTGCAATAAATTATCCATCTCAATGTCCAATAGGTTCTTGGGGTGTACTCACAGTGAACAATTATATCAATGGTCCTGTTAGAGGTCCCGTGGTCATTCTTCCCCAAACACAAGTATCTTCCAGCATCACTAAGACTAATGTTGTTAAGGTTATAGATGAGCGAGCGTCTTTCAGTTGGACCATTTTTCATTTCGCCTCCAAAAAACCATGTAATTTCAGCCGTGGGGTTGCTGTCCACCGCACAGTTTAGCATTTTGGTGTCTCCTTCTTTGACAATAAAATTGTAATCCGCATCTGTAAATGAAAGTAAGCAACATCGGTAACAGGTTAGACTAGGGAATTTCAACTTCCTTTCATCCTTTGTACGTTGAACCTTCTTCTTGAGGAATAACTCTCTAGAAGATCAATTTTGACCCAAAGAATTGTTACTATATTGTACTTTCCTATGGCGGCATATCTAAATAAGACAATGAAAGGGCCAGTTACATAGTCACATACTTAGTACTGTTGAAAAAAGTCATAGGTTCATCAAATTAAACCAAATGTGGGGAAAGATGTGGATGAAGAGAGGGGTATAGAAATTTTTAAGCTTTACTTCCCCCCACTGATGAAGACTTTGGAACCCATGAGGCAATAACCAATCTGCCCTAGATCAAGATTTCATTTCTAATCCCAAAGTTGCCATCAGACTAGATGTTTTACCCGGCTACACAAGTATGAATATTATTTAGTAGTCAGTAGTTATCTAAGCCTTTCCTGAAGCCTCACCTGTTCCTGTTGGTGCCAGCGCCTGAGGCGGCCATTCCACAAAGTCACAGTTCTCATAGTGAGGAAGGCTTTTCTCCTCTGGGTATTGAATTATTTTTTTCAGATGGAGGGTGCGACCCCTTTGTCTTTTGAGGGGAGGTTTACATAAAGTAGTTTTCCCCATACTTTTTGTAGGTGGCATTTATATACTTATATAAATTATTCATGTCTCACCGCAGTCGTCCTTTCTGAAGGCTAAATAAGTTTGATTCTTTTATACTCTCCTCTTAACTCCATTCCTCTTATTAGTTTGGTTGCTCGTCTTTGCACTTTCTCCAGCTCATCCGTTCTATAAACTAAAGCCCAGAACTAACCTGCATATTCCAGATTCGGCCACACCAATACTTTTTATAACGGTAATATTACAACTTGGCCCCATGTAAAATTAGATATTTTATGATATAATACTAACAGATGAGTAATTTTAAAGGGTTAGCATACAACTTTTACATTGCAACAAGAAGTCATATCTCATGTAGTGATAGGGGTTTGGAACTGGTTAAAACTCATGAGTAGAATTTCTATATACTGTAGGCACTCACTCATGTCCTGCTGTCATCTTGGACAGTCCAGGGGGGTCACGTTACCTCACAGAATTGATGTCTTATGTAAACAGAGATGGCACTCAAACACAGGGCAGCCAGCTTTGTTCCTCAAGCAGGTTAAAGTATAGATACAAAACAAATCCTAGGCCATATGGCCACCAATTAAACGCATAGAGAGTCCCTCTCTACCATTGGTCTGGGTCTACTGCCCAGCATCGCAAAATAATAACTCACACAGTACAGGCTTCCCTTAAGCCTGAGAGTCAGAGCCTCCTCCTTGGCTCAGGTGTTGCTCCCAACTCCAGGTAGCAAACCACAACCCCCTGGTATCCTGAAGGAACTGGCTTTAATGTGCCTGTAAGACCTGGCCTGGAACATAGGAACATAGGGATGGCCTCCTATGTTCCTACCATTTTGGAAAAGTTGGCCCGGATTAGCTGCTGAGCAGCTATACTACCACTAATAAGTGTCAGCAACCTATGGTTACAGACCCAAAATTGCTGACCTACCACATCAAGGCCAGGCACCTCGGTGGCACGTACCTTGCAGATCTCCTGCTGTACAACACTCAACCGGCTGAGAATAAGTTCCTGTGTACACGTGACCGACAATACACGTCTCCACTATCCAGGCCACAGAAACTTATTCTCAGACAGTCTTTGATAATGCTACATTAATTACCACAACTGAAAGCACACAGTGATGGTCAGTATCCATGGAGAGAAGAAAGCAAGTTAAAGATGCAAAAAAGTTCTGTATTAGGTAACGCATATATATTTTTTAATAACATGCATTTTTAAAAATTGCTTATTTTACAGTAATTGGCCAATCCAGCAGCACTTGCTGTGATAGAAATACCCCTTTAAAGAGTAACAGAGTGAAGCCAAGCTATTTTATTATTATCATTTGACAACCAAGAATGAAAAGATATATTTTTGTACAGCCCCATTCATCAAGAAAGGACGGGCTTGTGGATTTGTTGGGTTAAATCAGTCATTTTGAAGAACCTAAGTGAAGGATTTGCATTCACACCCACATCAATGATGTAGAATCTTACCTGGAGATCCTGTCTCGGTTGGAGACGATTTGGTGGAGGATTCTAGGAAAGAACATAAAATAAGGCACGTAAGGGTGATATCCTTAAGAAATAGAGACGTAGGAGGCGTCTATGGATGGTTTTGCCGGAGGAAGCTATGATGAGAGTATAATATTACATGGTGGCCATTCAGATGACCAACCATCTATGTGATATATGGATGTCTTGAGTCCGCCAGGTCTGACTACCCCAACAGATCACTGGTTTGGGGGATATCACTCACAGATACTAGAGTAGGATGTTCTTACCTTCAATGGTGATGATCACATTGGGAGGGTCTGCAAAAGAAAATAAAGATAACATATATTTGTGGTTAGATTGGGTGAAATAAGGCGTCTTTTACATCATCACCATTACACCTCTCACCATTACATCTGTACATGTAGTTGGAATAGAGATGCAGGGTGCCAACTTTGGTTTGGGTACAAGCAATGGGTATACATTGACCTCACTATGAAATCTGTGGCTTTTCATAGGACTGGAGGTAAAGCTCCTATGTAAGGTCCTGTTCATGTTACATTTGAGCCTATGTTAGAGGTTTACAATGGGAGGATGGAAGGCTGAGATGTATCCCACTGTATAGGTGGACAGTGACATATAACGCACATAGGCTCCCACCCCCAGACCTTCGATACCTGCCACCACTGGTGGAGAGTTTGGTGTAGGCAGCACCATACAATTGGCAGGAGCAGATGCATGTATAACGATGGGAGGTCAGTGATCCTGCTGCATTCCCAGAGATGGGGAGACACAGGGGGAGGGGGAGAAGAACAGCCATGGCATTGGTTGTCATACTAGTAGGTTCCTTTGATTGTGGATGGGATACAGAGTTGGCTATAACTAATGTGGGCAGGCTTTGGCTATGGGAGCAAGGGAATCCCCCGATGGGCAACTAGAAATGGTGGGCCCCTAGGAATAGCATAACATAGTGGGCCCCTGGGACTGCTTTTCAGGGAAAGAGGAAGCATACAGAGTCACACATATAGTATGTGCATTCATCTATAGTAGCCCTAAGGTGGATCCCAAGAATCAACTCCACTGGTGGCCCCAAGAATCAACTCCACTGACTGGCACCAAGAATCAACTCCACTGACTGGCACCAGGAATCAACTCCACTGACTGGCACCAGGAATCAACTCCACTGACTGGCACCAGGAATCAACTCCACTGACTGGCACCAGGAATCAACTCCACTGACTGGCACCAGGAATCAACTCCACTGACTGGCACCAGGAATCAACTCCACTGACTGGCACCAGGAATCAACTCCATTAGTTTGCCTCATGAATCAACTCTACTGGTGGACCCCAAGAATCAACTCCACTGGTGGCCCCAAGAATCAACTCCACTGGTGGGCCCCAAGAATCATCTCCACTGACTGGCCCCAATAATCAACTCCATTGGTTTGCCTCATGAATCAACTCCACTGGTGAGCTCCAAAATCAACTCCATTGGTGGGTCCCATAAATCAACTCCACTGAATGTCCCCAATAATAGACTCCATTGGTGTGCCTCATGAATCAGCTCCACTGGTGGGCCCCAATAATCAACTACACTGGTGGTCCCATACATTCTAGTCTGACATTGCGTGAGGAAGCTAGCCTGATGATGACACAGCGGTCAGTGGGCACATCTATGGGGCTTCTTAGGGTATATGTTTAACGGAGGCCAATGTCAGCTCCATTGTGTAAGGCCAGGGGCATTGCTAACCATGATCTCTGGAGACTCTGTACAAGAAACCTCTACTACATTACATGCTAATGCTAACCAGCAGGGGGAGCTATTTCCTATATAGGTTTATGAGAGTGCCCCTGTGGTAGTTATGCCTGGCACTCTCTTCAGCTGATGCATACTTTTATTAATAAAATCTATAGTAGCAGTGATCACATAGGAGTAAGGCTTGTCAGGAGACTTACACTCAACATTTAGGATGATCCTTTGTTCTGTTCCAGCCGGGTAATGGGTGAAGGCCACTTTACAGACGAGGTCTAATCTGTTGTCTTCCTTCGAAGGTGTAAATGTAATGTTGGAGAAGTAAGTGCTAGTGTGATTTCTATGAGTATTGTTAAAATACGATACGTCTCCATGTTTTCCGCTCCATGTGAAGGTAGGAGCAGATCCAGCACATATACCGGGACTCCTGCAGGTCAACGTTGCCTGTTCCCCAGCGACCAACGTCCCCACAGAGATCTCAGGCTTATCTGTTAATGCTGAAAGTGCAGAGAAGTTTACAAACTGGACTCAGCTATTAGTACTACACCATTACTACTGCTAGTTAACTACTAATACTACTGCAAATGTTACCATAACCACTATCACAACCTCTACTCAACTGCCCAAATTTTCCTTGATACTCTCTATAAACTGCAATTACTATTTCCACCAACGACCTATCACTCTCATCTGCTACTGAATTAGTACAACAGCATCTTTACTGCTACTACTGCTATTCTTCTGCTACTGCTGCCATTACTGTTAGTACCAACACTATTCTGCTGCCACCAATACTACAACAAACGACAACATAACTACTACTACCTCTACTGCAAGTTACTGACTACTATCACTATTACTATTCTGCAACTACTACTGCTACTATTACAATACAGCATCTTTACTGTTACTACTGCTATTCTACTACCACTATTCTACTACTGCTTATATGACTACAAGTGTTACCGTAACTACTAACACCACCACCTCTACTACATTTTCCTGGCTCCTATAACTATTACTATTCTACAACTACTACTGCTAGTATTAGTACTACAACATCTTTACTGCTACTACTGCTGCCATTACTGTTAGTACCAACACTATTCTGCTCCCACCAGTACTACAACAAACTACAACATAACTACTACTACCTTTACTGCAATTTCCTGACTTCTATCACTATTACTATTCTACCGCTATTACTGCTACTATTAGTACTATTAAATATTTACTGGTATTCTACTACCACTTTTCTACTACTGCTGATATAACTTTAAGTGTTACCATAACTAATAACACCACCACCTCTACTACAATTTCCTGACTCCTATAACTACTACTATTCTATAATTACTACTGCTGCTACTACTACAGCATCTTTACTGATACTACTGCTATTCTTCTGCCACTGCTGCCATTACTATTAGTACCACCACTATTCTGCTGCCACCAATACTACTACACATAATATCATAACTACTATTACCTCTACTACAATTTCCTTACCTCTACTGCGATTTCCTGACCTCTACTTCTATTACTATTCAACAACTATTACCACTACTATTAATGCTAAACTATACTTCTACGGATACTACATCTATTCTACTGCTGCTAATACTTCTACATTTTCTACCATAATTTCTACTACCACCTCTACTAAAAAATTCCTGACTTCTACTACTATTACTACTACTATTCTACAATTACTAACAAAACTTTTAGTACTATAGCATTGTTACTGCTACTACCAGTATTCTACTGCTACTAATACTTCTACATTTTCTACCATAACTTCTACTATAATCTCTCCCGCTATTTCCTGACTTCTACTATTATTACTACTACTATTCTACAATTACTAACAAAACTTTTAGTACTATAGCATTGTTACTGATAGTACCACTATTCTACTGCTACAATACTACTATGTTTTCTACCACCTTTATTGCAACTTCCTAACTTCTACTGTTATCACTACTATTCTACTACAGCATCTTCACTATTATTCTACTACCACTGATACTACTACAAGTGTTACCATAACTATTACCACTGATACGACTACATGTTACAATAATTACTACTGCCACCACCTCTACTACTATTTCCTGACTTTTATCACTATTACTGTTCTACAACTACTACCATTAGTACTACACTGTTCCTACTGCTGCTAATAAAACTATCGTTGGTATCACTACACCTCCTACCTCCTCCTACCACCCTAACTCCCTGACTGCTACTGTTCTACAATTACTACCAGTACTATTACTACTACAGCATCTTTCCTGCTACTACCACTATTCTACTGCTGCTACTTCTACAAGTGTTATCGTAATCACCACCACCTTTACTATAATTTCCTGACTCCTATCACTATTATTCTACAACTTCGACCACTGCTATCAGTACCACAGCATCTTTCCTGCTATTACCACGATTCAGCAGCCATTAATACTATTACAAATACTGTCAGAACTATTACTTCCTCTATTGTAATTTCCTGACTTGTACTGCTATTACTATTCCACAACTATTTCCAATACTATTAGTGTTACATTACTTCTACTACTGCGATTCTATTGTTACTAAGACTACTACATTTTCTACCATAACACCTTCCACCACCTCTATCGCAATTTCCTGACTTCTATTATATTACTACTACTATTCTACAATTACTTCCACTAATACTATAGCATTGTTACTGTTACTACCGCTATTCTACTGCTACTAATACTACATTTTCTACCATAATGCCTACTACCACCTCTACTGCAAATTCCTGACTTCTACTACTATTACTACTACTATTCTACATACACATTCCAATACCAGCAGCACACTATTAAATAAAAAAAAAAAAAAAACACTATCAAAAGGCACATTAGGATACATGAAAAATTTTTGAGGTTCTTAGTTTACATTTTTGATCAAAATCAAATCAATCAACAAAGGGACCTCATTACAGGTGGGAACCTACACTAACGTTACCTCTCTTTAGGGCCTGTTCAGACCTCCACACTTCAGGGAGTGAAGGCTCCAGCTACTAGTTACTCTGCATTGATTCAAAAGCCTGTGCTGGTAGGTGGAGTGCGAAAACCAAGGGAGGCAGCCACACCCCCATACAGACAGACTAGAAAACAATATTTGGCTTTGCACATCCAAAAAGCTTTTTGGAAAAAAATGAGCATAGGTGCACCCTGGTGTAGCAGCAATATACATACACATTCCAAAATCAGTAGCACACTATTGACTAAAAAAAACTATCAAAAGGCACATAGGAACTTTTGGAAAAGCATTTCTGCTACTTAGGTTTTTAAATCAATGCAGAGTATCTTGTAGCTAGAACATTCACTCCCTGAAGTGTGGAGGTCTGAACAGGCCCTAAAGTGAGGTAACGTTAGAGTAAGTTCCCACCTGTATTGAGGTCCCCTTGGGGATTGGGAGGTGGGCTTAAGCAGTTTTGCTTTTCCAAAAATTCCTCTGTCCTTAGTTTGATAGTTTTTTAGTTGATAGTGTGCTGCTGGTATTGGAATGTGTATGTATGTTGCTGCCCCACCAGGGTGCACTTATGCTCATTTTTTTCAAAAAGGTTTTTTGGATGTGCAAAACCAAATATTGTTTTCTAGACTGTCCGTATGGAGGAGTGGCTGCCTCCTTGTTGGTTTCTCGCACTCCACCCACCTTCACAGGTTTTTAAATCAATGCAGAGTAGCTCGTAGCTGGAACCTTCACTCCCTGAAGTATAGAGGTCTGAACAGGCCCTAAAGAGGGGTAACATTAGTGTGGGTTCCCACCTGTATTTGAGGTCCCCTTCATGATTGGCAGGTGGGCTTAAGCAGTTTTGATAAAAAATGTGAACTAAGAACCTCAAAAAATTTGTTAATGTATCCTAAGTAGCAGAAATGCTTTTCCAAAAATTCCTCTCTCCTTTTGATACCTTTTTAGTTAATAGTGTGCTGCTTATATTGTAATGTGTATGTATGTTGCTGCCACACCAGGGTGCACCTATGCTCATTTTTTTCAAAAAAGTTTTTTGGATGTGCAAAACCAAATATAGTTTTCTACTACTATTCTACAATTACTACCACTAGTACTTTAGCATTGAAACTGTTACTATCGCTGTTCTACTGCTACTACATACTACATTTTCTACCAGAATTACTAATACCAACTCTATTGCAACTTCCTAGCTTCTGCTACTATTCTATAACTACTACTATTACTATTAGTACTACAGCATCTCTTCTGTTATTTACACTATTCTATAAATAATATCATACACCTACTACAACCTTCTTGACTCCTACGTCTGTCCATAGGAAAACCTCCTATATGGTCCCTACTCACAATGCACATAAGAGACCATGACCAACGACCACCTCAGCTCTGCTCCACCTATATCACAACTGAGCCGTGTAAATAGATACCTGGTCATCTGCCTCCTGCACTCACCTGTTACTCTCAGACGGGGTTTGACATTGAAATAGTTGTATCTTACAGAATCTTCCAGTCTGAAGTGATAAGTGTTGTCATCGCTTCCTTGACGTCATTGATAAGCAGGGAGCAATCTCGCTCGGAGACGTTTCCAGTGAAAAACATTCGCCCTCTTGGTGACTCTTTATTCCAGGCGACCTGTTCTCTAGATGGTTGAAGTTTAAACCAAAACCCATTGGCCTCCGTGGTAATTGTTACATCACCTGGCACAGTATATCTACATGGGATGTGCACACAGAGCCCCACTTGTGCTGTGACTTCCTCAGATACAATTACGCTATATATGGCTTCACAGCCGATGTCTGCGGAGAGAAAAAGTAATATACAGTCAGTTATCAACAATACAAAGGGATGGCGCCCTGGGCACACGTCACGTTACATGTCATTCATAGCACTTTTGTCCACTGAATTGGCATAAGGGTCATTGGCCCCGTCAGATACCTGGATCCTGCACCCCCTGGAGTAATATGAACCTTCGTAGTGGGTGCAGAGCTTTATAAACAGTAGGTGGTGCCCAAAGTCAAGATTACACTGCAGATCAGTGTTATCATAGGGACACAGCAAAAATAAGCAGGATTTGTGGATGTAAGGGTGTGGCATAAGGGTCATTGACCTCTTCAGGTACCTGGATCCTGCACCCCCTGGAGAAATGTGAACCTATGTAGTGGGTACAGAATTTTATATAGAGTTGGTGGTGCCCAAAGTCAAGCCACCAGTGTGGATCAGTGTTATCATAGGGACACTGGGCAAAAAGAAGCAGGATCTCTCGATCTAAGGGTATGGAATAAGGTGTCATTGTCAAAGTGTGACATAAGGGTCATTGGTCCCCTCAGATTCCTGGGTACTGCACCCCCTGTAGTAATGTGAACATTTGTGGTGGGTGCAGAGCTTTATGGTTGCTGGCGCCAAAGTTAAATCCCCCAGTGTGGATCAGTGTTATCATAGGGACACTGGGCAAAAATAAGCAGGAAGTGCATCTATTAGTGTGTGGCATAAAGGACGTTGACCTCCTCAGATACCAGGATCCTGCACCCCCTATAGTAATGTGAACCTTTGTAGCAGGTGCAGAGCTTTATATAGAGTTGTTGATTCCCAAGGTCAAGCTTCCAGTGCAGATCAGTGTTATCATAGGGACATTGGGCAAAAAGAAGCAGAAAATGTGGCTGTAAGAGTGTGGCATAATGTGTCATTGTCAAAGTGTGGCATAAGGGTCATTGGTCCCCTCAGGAACCCAGTTACTGCACCGCCTTTAATAATGTGAACCTTTGTAGTGGGGATATATATATATTTTGTAGGGATTAGCTCAAACGGAAGCAGTCCTTTAGTGTGAAACACAGCAAGGTTTATTGTAGCACTCCACAAAACATGAAAAATAAACGGCAGGCTTGCTTCAGCCAAACAAAAGACATCCGAAAACACAGTCACTGGTATCAGTACAGTCCCGTACTCGGGATCCCGGGGCAAGGCAACCGCATGCAGTATTCAGTCGCTCTGTCTATGGGTGCAAGGCCCAGCTCTGGCTCTCATGCAAACATTCGCTCCTCTGAGCAGTTTGACCAAGGTAAGGAACCCCACACCCCCTCTCACCTGAGCCCGCTGGCCTTATATAGGGCTGGTAAGCCCAGGACTGGATGTGGGAGCAGCCCATCCCACACAACTCTACAGACTGCTCCAATAAAGCCCGACCCGGATCACGGCATTACTGCCATACTACACATACAAAACCTGTGTCAGTGGCCTGCTGCCGCTGACACCAAAACAAATGGGCTTTATTTCACCGATCTCAGGCAGATCGGTGACACACAACGTCCGTCAATAACCGCACCATGTGCCTTCCTACAAAATATATATATATATATATATATATATATATTATATAATATATATATATTATATATAGCTGGTGGTGCCCAAGGACAAGCCACCAGTGAGGATCAGTGTTATCATAGGGACGCTGGGCAAGCAAAAACAGGAAGTGTGGCCATAAGGATATGGCATAAGGATCATTGTTCCCCTCAGGTACCTGGTACTGCACCCCTTGTACTAAAGTGAACTACTGTAGTGGACATAGAGCTTTATATAGACTTTATATAGAGTTGGTGATACCCAAGTTCAAGCCTCCAGTGGGGATCAGTGTTATCATAGGTGACACTGGGAAATAAGAAGCAGGTAATGTGGACATAATGGTGGGAAATAAAGTGCCATTGTCAAAGTGTGGCATTAGGGTCATTGGTCTCCTCAGGTATCCAGATACTGCACCCCATGTAGTAATGTCAACCTCTGTTGTGGGTACATAGATTTATATAGAGTTGATGGGATATAAGCAGGTTAACTTTTCTCTTAAGGGACAGATAATAATAAGCTATTTTGTAACATGTTGTTGTTTTATGTTCGTTATTGTGAAAAAAATGTTGCAAAAGATTTGATATTAATAATGTAACATGATGAGCATAAGATCTGCAGGAAGTGATGCAGGCACGGCCTCGATGCATTGATGGTGTATGCCAATGGAGGGCAGCCGGGGGTGTTTTTATGGACCTACATTGTGGACTTTGACCTGAAGGTTTGGTGGACGCTCTTAGATCAATTGGCGCCACTTTGTAACACAATCATCAGGATGACAATGTGGGGTTGGAGCACAAAACGAGATGACAAACTCCTTGCTGTTTCCCCCTCAAGCTACGTCCACACGGCAGTGTGAAAATACTGGCCGGATTCTGATCAAAGAATCCGGACGGTATTTTGTCATCTTTTACATAGTTTGGGGGAATAATTCTTCCCACGGTTTGCGGATTTGCCCGTCCCCCTCAACCATTGACATGCACATCTACCGCCTGAAAACCAGATGCAACATTGAACATGTTCTAAGTTTTTCCGGCCGCCATCAGTGTATAAAACCATTTAGCACAAAATCCGTGCAGTGTGGACCACTGCATGGATTTTCTATTTAAGTCTAGGGGGATGGTTGACAGTCGTTCAAATCCGAAAAATGTCTTTGAACACCCTACTGTGGGGACATATCCTTATAGTGGCTGTATATAATGGAGTTTCATGCTTATATTGGAGGCGTATTTTAAAAATAGATGACATAACCTCACAGCACTATTCTACTCATTTATTTTTGTAGGATCAGTTTGCTGGCTCTACTCTTTACTAGGTATAGTTAACCATCTAGCTACTGATTTTGTGAACTATTTGTGTTAATCATATGCTCATTCTGCTCCTTATTAAGTTTCGTAGGTTCTTAGTTTTCAAACTATTCATTTTCTAAAGTATTACAAACCCCAGACCCTCTAAAGTAATAAAGACCCCCAGACCCATTCACTACAGACCTCAGGCTGCCCAAAATAATACAAACCCCAGACCAGATCACTAAAGTAATAAAGACCCCCAGACCCATTAATTAGGGTCTAGACCCTAACCAGACTCTTAATTAAAGACCTCAAACTGCCATGAATAAAGCAGATCCTAGACCAGTCCACTAAAGTAATACAGTCCCCAACTTAAACTCCTCAAACTTCAAACTTAAGACTCCCAAAATATCAAAGCTTCCAGACCACAAAAGTTATAAAGTCCCCAGACAAGACATACTAAAGTACTATAGATCCCCTAAAGTAATAGGACCCTCTAGACAGAAAAGATCCTCTAAACCCTTAACATACAAAGAACAAGAACCCCTAAAGTAATAGAGAACACAGACGAGGGCCCTCAACTACAGCTCTCAGACTCCCTAAATTAATTCACACTTCAGACCAGAACTCTAAAGTAATAAAGTCCCTGGACTAAACCCCTAATTACAGAACTAGGACCCCCTAAAATTCTATAGACTAGACCACTAAAGCAATACAGTCACAAGACAAGACCCTTTAATTACAGATCCCAAACTCACAATAATACAGACCCTTAATTACAGACCTAAAACCCTCATAAATATTACAGATCCTAGACCAGACTAATGAGCTATTACAGTCAACAGACAGAACCCCTTAAAGAAGATCCAAAACCAGTCACCCTAAAGTATTACAGATCTGTTAAAGTAATACAGACCCTAAATCAAACTCTCTAAACTTTTACAGACCCCACACCAAGAGCTATAAACAAATACAGACCCCAGAAGTGATTCCCTAATCATACATCCCCAGACAAGACCCCCAAGGTAATAGAGACCACAAATCACACCCCTTAATTACAGACCTCAGAAAATAATTCAAACCCCAGATCATTAAAGTATTATAGTCCCCAGACCAGACTCTAATTACAGACCTAATACCTTTAAAAATAATGCAAACTCCAATCCAAACCACTATGGTTATACATTCACATGACAAGACCCCTTCATTACAGACTTCCTGAAATGATACAGACCCTAGACCAGACCATTAGAGTAATATAGTCCGGCTCGAACTGGCCCACAGGGGAACGGATGAAACCTCCGGTCGGCCCCTGAGCATGGTAGACCTAGAGTTGTTTTCTAACTGCATATACATCCTCAGAAGAGGCAAAGTATAGGAGCCAGGTCCAGTCATTTACAGTCGCTTTAGGGTGGACACCAAAAATAAACTCCAACGGTGGGCCTAATAGCAGCTCAAATGGTGGGCCCCTAGAGTCAACTCTTCCTGTGGGACAGAAACAACTCAACTGGTGGGCGCCTAGAATCAACTTCACCTGTGGGCCCTAGGTGCCCCAGTCCGACACTGAATATAGTCCCCTGGACCAGACCACCAAATTACAAACTTAAGACTCTCTAAAATACTACAGATGCTAAACCAGACCACTAATGTAATACAGTTTCCAGGCAAGACCCCTTAAAGTAATAAAGACCCTAAACTAGGCACCTTAAAGCATTGCTGATCCTTTATACTAATGCAGACCCCAAATCAAACCCTCTAAACAAATACAGACCCCAGAAGTAATCCCCTAAAACTAAAGCCATCCCCAGACAAGGCATGTACGGTATTCACCTTTCCCTATTCCAGCTCTCCTTTTAATGCACTGCCCCAGACAATGTTGTCCTCAGCACCTACAGACGTTATGTCGAGATTGCTGAAGGAATGGTAAGACGTTCCTCCTCTTCCAGGACTCTGGTGGACATCCAGGAGAGAGGTCTGGTCCATGTTATGGTTCTTCTCCAGCAGTTCTTGTGTGGTTTGCTATGTCTGCTATGCTTTTTTTGTACTGCGCTTTTGTCCTTTGATCTTATCTTTGCTTTTTCTTATCTCTGCCATTCACAATTTGCCTTCTGTGCTATTATGCAGCAAAAAAATGTAACCTTCATTCAAATCACAGCTTTACTACAGAGGCACAAACAGTTCTCCAATAATCTACTGAAAGCGTTCTTAATAAGATGTCGTAAAATGGATGATTGGAACTAAGGATATTTCTGGTCTGTGCCGCACCTCAGAGCCACTGGCTCCCTCCTGGGATTGTCCTGTGAGTCCTTATCTAATCCACCGGAGAATGTCTGGTTTAGAAAACTAATTGGAAATTTTGGGCTTGAAGGGAGGGGAGGGAGGGGTACTCGAATGGGACTTCCATCACTTAGGAAATAATAATTCAAATAAAGGTTTATGATCCAGCAATTAAAAGCTAAGTCTCTTTATTATGAAAATTTCACAAATCTATGTATGGCATCAGCTGACGCGTTTCAGGTTCAACTAGATTAGATTGCACCAACAAAGTGTGTCCTTGGAGCATCTGGCACATATAGGCATTGCACACAGGACGTGGTGATGACATTGTAACATTCAGTAACAACCACATATCACAAGGTATTGCAGGGGACCTATATGTTACCATCTGAGTTTATGCAATACTTACTCCATATGTGTAGTACCAGGACGATAGGAGCCACGGAAGACTCGAAATTCAAGAAAATCATCCTGACATCTAGGAACCTTTAGTCTGCATTCATCAGAGCTCCATGTAGCACAAGGTCGCTGCAAGAGAACACGGATATGAATGCAACGCACAACAATCTCCATATGTATCACATTGGATTCCTGTTGTCTGTTCTTAATGCGCAGCCAAACAACTGGAACAATCTGCACCAAATCTGGCACAAAGGTAAATCAGGCACTTTGGAAGGTTTTGCTCCTGACTTTAGCTCTCTAGGTTGTCTCACTACAGACATTGATGGGATATCTCTAGGATAACTACCTGAAACTAAAGAATATTAATGCGTACGTAGCTATGTAAAATTCTGGATCCTGTTTGGTGGCGGCTCTGGGGTCAGAGATGGGGTCTTCCCTGGAGCAGATTGCTTCTTGCCTTGTGGGGTTCAGGGCATTCACCTTTGTTTGAACTTGATGGACACGTGTCTTTTTTCAACCATACTAACTATGTACAGTAACTATGTAACTATGATATGCATCATTGTCTGATAGTTCCGAGTCCCACCTCTGGGACCCGCACCTATCTCCTAAACAAGCCCCGAAACCTCTTTGTTCTAAACAGAGAGGTGTTTGGGACTCTCCCATATACATAAGTGGAAATTCCAATTACACCCAAGCATCGCCACTCGGCTAAACTCAGAACTCCTATTCTTGTCTATGGGAGAGTCCCGACTACCTCTCCATACAAAGTAGAGAGGTTTCAGGGCTCATTTAGGAGATCCAAGCAATATGCCATCATTTTCTGAAGTGAGACAAGCCCTTTAAAGGATCTCATTCAGAAACGGTGCCACCCGTGTTCTGGGGAAGTATCTGATTTTGCAGCCAGGGCTGGGACAAGGTATTCTGGTGCCCTAGGCAAATAATGCACAAAGCGCCCCCCAAATGGAAAATTCAGCCCACTCCACGCCTCCTTGCACCCCCTTTTGTGCCTGGGACTAAGTGGTGCCATAGGCGACCGCCTACCTTTGCCTACCTGTCGTCCCGGCCCTGAGCTCAGCTTCACTGCTGTGGATAGAGATTTACTGCAATATCACATACAACCAGAGGTGGTGCTGTTTTTGGAGAAAAAAAAATCACAGCCATGTTTTTCTTATTGTGTGTGACACCTTCAAGGTTTCGCAAAGAACAATTCTCAAGTTCTACTCGTAATGATACATTAAATCCTGTAAGGAATGTAATGGGTTTGGGCATAGTCCAGTAACATGGCCAAGGAAAACAACCTGTAAAGCCATTTGATATGTTATACGTGCACAGGCGGGTATACGAGAAGCACAAAAATAATTAATATAAAGGTTCGCCAGCGAGGAAATTACGCCACTATATCGGGAAATTGCATAAAAAGCTGGTTCCCTAAAGCTCACCTATTAGAGGAAACATACAAAAATTTAGGCAGTTGTCAAATCTGTAGGTGATGAAGGTTTTTGTTCTTCTGTTTTTTTATTGGAGATTACTGGAAAGAGTTTTACTCGGAAGTCCTTGTATACACTAGAGTGGGGAAGCCACTATATATGCCAGGTTGCAGTGCCTCTATGCCAGGCTGTAGTGCCTCATTGCCAGACTATAGTGCCTCTATGCCAGTGGTAGTGCCTTCATGCCATGCTTTAGTCCCTCTATGCTAGGCCATAGTGCCTCTATGCCAGGTTGAACTGCCTCTATGTTGGACTGTAGTCCCTCTATTCCAGTCTGTAGTCCCTATATTCCAGTCTGTAGTCCCCTTAGGCCAATGCTGTAGTCCCTCTATGCTGAACTGCCTCTTTGTCAGGCTGAATTCCCTCTATGCCAGATTGTAGTGCCTCAATGCCAGGCTGCACTGCCTCAATGCCAGGCTGCAGTGCCTCAATGCCAGTGGTAGTCCCTCTATGCCAAGATGTAGTGCCTCAATGCCAGACTATAGTGCCTCTATGCCAATGATAGTCCCTCTATGCCAGGCCGTAGTCCCTCTATTCCAGGTTGCAGTGCCTCAATGCCAGACTATAGTGCCTCAATGCCAGTGGTAGTGCCTCTATGCCAGGCTGTAGTCCCTCTATGCCAAGCTACAGTCCCCCTATGCAAATGCTGTAGTCCCTCTATGCCAGGCTGAACTGCTTCTATGTAAGGCTGTATTCCCTCTATGCCAGACTAAAGTCCCTCTATGCCAGGTTGTAGTGTCTTAATTCCAGGTTGTAGTGCCTCAATGCCAGTGGTAGTCCCTCTATGCCAGGCTGTAGTCCCTCTATGGCAGGCCACAGTGCCTTAGTGCCAGGCTTTAGTCCCTCTATGCTAGGTTGAACTGCCTCTGTGTCCGGCTGTAGTCCCTCTATTCCAGGTTGTAGTGCCTCTATGCCAGGCTGAAGTGCCTTAGTGCCAAGCTGTAGTGACTCAATGCCAATGGTAGTCCCTCTATGACAGTGGTAGTCCCTCGATGCCAGGCTGCAGTTCCTTTATGTCATGCTGCAGTCCTTACAGGTAAAATGATTGACTGGTCACATGACATTCAGTCACTGGGGGTTTCAGAAGTTGGACCTGTGCAAATCAGTTAAAAATCCAACCCAATATCCATATTAAAAAAATTCCATCCATAAGAAAACACAATTTATCTAACAGGTGGTAGAAGACAGAAACTGGTCAAAATCTACTAAAGAAAAAACAAAACAAAAAATATATAGAAAATGCTGAGAATCTGCTGGAGAAATGCACATTCATATCCTCTATATCTGGTTACCTGCATTTTCTTCTTAATCTTCATGTGCTTCCTTCTCGTGCTCTCAGCACAACAGCCAAACTCGCTCTGAGCTCTGCTCCCCTTACATGATGGGTATTTGTTATAAGACACAAAAGCAGAAGTTCCACTGAAAGCGTCAAGTGTTTCTCAGCGTATAAGTTTACAGCTCAAAAATCTCACTCCTGGCCCTTCATCTGCCTACATCACAGAGGTAACTATAATCTTGTACATAGGGGGCAGTATTATAGTAGTTATATTCCTGTACATAGAGGGCAGTATTATAGTAGTTATATTCTTGTACATAGGAGCAGTATTATAGTAGTTATATTCTTGTACATAGGGAGCAGTATTATAGTAGTTATATTCCTGTACATAGAGGGCAGTATTATAGTAGTTATATTCTTGTACATAGGAGCAGTATTATAGTAGTTATATTCTTGTACATAGGAGCAGTATTATAGTAGTTATATTCTTAAACATAGGGGCAGTATTATAGTAGTTATATTCTAGTACATAGGGGACAGTATTATAGTAGTTATATTCTAGTACATAGGGGGCAGTATTATAGTAGTTATATTCCTGTACATAGAGGGCAGTATTATAGTAGTTATATTCCTGTACATAGAGGGCAGTATTATAGCAGTTATATTCTTGTACATAGGGGGCAGTATTATAGTAGTTATATTCTTGTACATAGGGGCAGTATTATAGTAGTTATATTCTTGTACATAGGGACAGTATTATAGTAGTTATATTATTGTACATGGGAGCAGTATTATAGTAGATATATTCTTGTACATGAGGACATTATCATAGTTGTTATATTCTTGTACATAGGGGGCAGTATTATAGTAGTTATATTCTTGTACATAGGGGGCAGTATTAGTAGTTATATTCTTCTACATAGGGGACGTATTATGTTTTTATATTCTGTACTAGGGGGCAGTTTTATATAGTTATATTCCTGAATAGGGGGCAGTATAATAGTTTTATTTTTGCACATGGGAGCAGAAATTTAATAGTTATATTTTTGTCTAAGAGCATATTTAGTGGTTATTTCTTTTATGGGGGCGTTATAGTGTTATATTCTTGTACAAAGAGCGTTTTATGTGTTATATTCTTGTACTAGGAGCAGTATATATTAGTTATTCTTGTACATAGAGGCAGTTTTTATATCGTTATATTCTTGTCATAGGGGCAGTATTTTAGTAGTTATATTTTGTACGGGGGGCAAGTTTATAGTGGTTATATTTGTACATAGGGCAGTATTTTTGTAGTTACATTCTTGTAAAAGGAGGCGTATTATAGTAGTTTATTCTTCTACATAGGGCGGGTATTATAGTAGTTATATTCTTGAAACCCGGGCCAGTTTATAGTATTTATTCTTGTAAGAGGGCATATTATAGTAGTTGTATTTTTGTACATAGGAGCAGTTTTGTAGTATTATTTTTCTTGACATAGGACCCATATTAAGTATTTATATTCTTGTAATGGAGCAGTATTTAGTATTATATTTCTTTACATAGGGGCATATTAGGTATTTAATTTTTTGTACATAGGAGGCAGTTTTTTATAGCAGTTATTTTTTGTACTAGGGGAAAATTACGTAGTTATTTTCTTATCATGGGGCCGTTTATAGTAGTTATATTTTGACAAAGGCAGTATTATAGTATTTATATTCTGGACATAAAGCAGATTAATATTAAATTTTCTTGTACATGTTGGGGCGTTTATAGCGTTATATTCTTGTACATGGGGACAGTTTTAAAATGTTATATTCTTGTACATAGGGGGCGTTTTAAGTAGTATTTCCCTTTTTCTTTGGGACAGTATTAAGTAGTTATATTCTTGTACATGGGAGCAGTATTATAGAGTTATATTTTATATAAAGCATATTATAGTAGATTTCTTGTACATAGGGGACAGTATTATAGTAGTTATAATCTTGTACATAGGAGGCAGTATTTTAGCAGTTATATTCTTGTACATACAGGGCATTATGATTTTAGTGGAATGTATAGAAGACTACGCGGTTGCTAAAAAGTGAGTTATAAAATATGTATTAGTCAACCACTAGTTCTCCTATGGGGGACATTTGTAGTTACATTCTTGTACATAGGAGGCAGTATTATAGTAGTTATATTCTTGTACATAGGGGCAGTATTATAGTAATTATATTCTTGTACACGGGGGCCATATTATAGGTTATATTCTTGTAAAAGGGGAGCAGTATTTTTTGAGTTGATTTTGTACTGGGGCAGTTTGTGGGTTTTATATTCTTTTGAAAATGGGGAGCAGTATTATAGTATTTTATATCTTGTACTGGAGCTATTATGTGTTTTTTTTTCTTTTTTACATGGGGGCGTATTATGGTATTTTTTTCTTTTTTCATAGGAGGGCAGTTTTATAGATTTATTCTTTGTACATAGGGCAGCATTATAGTATTATTTCTTGTCCCTAGGAGCGTATTATAGTAGTTTTTTCTGTTACAAGAGGGCAGTATTATGTAGTTATATTCGGTACAAGAAGCAGTATTATGTAGTTATACTTACTGTTGGGCAGTATATGCGTTATATTTTTTTGTACATAGGGACGTATTTAAAGTTATATTCTTGTAAAAGGGGGGGCATATTATGAGTTATATTTTGTACTAGGGAGCAGTTTTTAAGTAGTTTTATTCTTGTAATAGGGAGCTTTTTATAGTAGTTATATTTTTTTAAATAGGGAGTTTTTAAGTAGCTATATTCTTTACATGGGGGACAGTAAAAGAAAGGTTAAACTGTACATAGGGGGGCAGTATTTTGCAGTTATATTTTGTACTTCGGGGATTTTGATTTTAGTGGAATGTATAGAAGACTACGCGGTTGCTAAAAAATTAGTTATAAAATATGTATTAGTCAACCACTAGTTCTCCTATGGGGGACATTTGTCTGCCTAGACCTGCCTATAGGGGACATATACCTGCTGTGGGGAATATACCTGCCAATCCTCTCTAGGGGGACTTTAAAACTCCCTAGACCTGCCTATGTAATTTTTTTGGGATCCTTTTTTTTTTTTTAAATTTACCATGGTGCTGCATTTTCCACCCACTAAGTAATACTTTTTTCCCGTTTTTTTTGGGAAAATTAGGTTCCTCAGCTTATATTCGGGGGCTTAACCGAGTATAATGTATCTATCTTGTATTTTTTCCACACCATCTATCTATCCATATCTTCTTCAACAAAACCAGAACACAAACCCTTTAGGGACCCCATTTCTGTTTTTGCCCAGAAGATAGGGGGTCGCAAGAAATGTATGATTTGTCCTGTCACCATTCCCACCCATCTCTACCAGGTGCTTCTCGTCTTAAATGTCAGACACCAGGTTATTCAGCATTTTTCCATTCTTTCGTTTTCTCTTTTCTTTCTTATTTTCCCTCACAAGTGAAGAATACCCCGCTCTCTTTTTCCGGGTCATGGGTGTGCTGACTTTACCCCTAAGTATTCGTACAGCCCAGACCTGATCTTAAAGGTCACTTTCCATTTTTTAATTTGGCTTTTTTCACTCATTGACGGAAAACAAAACCCCAATACAGAGATGGGAAAAAAGGGAAAATGGGCTTTTACTACATCGTCTTCCTTCTATCTAACCATTGTGGCTTCAGAGGTCAGACCCTCATTGATTATGTCTTATCCACATGGGGTCACTTGCTATGGCCAGAGAACCCTTTTAAGTACAGTACACGTGCATGATACTTAAAAAAAACTTAAAGTTAGTGGGGGAAAATTCTGTCAAAAAACCGCACTGACATATAATTTTTTGTTCTGCGTTTTTTATCTTCCCCCTTTAGCTCTGTTCCCAATTTTACGCTTGTCTTTGACATTACTATGCACACAAGACGAAAAGAACCTGAAAGGAGATTGTAGTAGTATCTGTAACCTATAGGATCCCAATCTAAAAATATATACTGCACTGCGTTCACTCGATACAATTGTATGGAACAGTGTAGTCCGCTAAACTATTCCATACTTTTTTGTAGTATACCAATGTACACCAGCCCATCAGGGGCCCTAAGGACACTCTATTGGTGCCCATTGGATAATGGAACCTGTCGACACACTTAGCATGTACTTTGGGAGTGGACACCAAAAACATAATGTGAACAGATCCTTAACGTCAGCTCTATAATTCTATTTTTCCCAGCCGCTATGCTGAGGTAGTTCATCTTCTAGTTCCCCTTTCTGGTAAACCTGAAGACGGCACCTGCTCGGGGGAAGATAAGTTATGATGCAGTCATTTCTGCTTCTAGGAATTGGTTTGTGAGACCATTAATGTTATGTCTGACTACTAGTCCCATGAGTCCCAAGGGGCTATTTGACTCATTTTTATCATTTACATAGAATTTCCTCCCTAAGATATTTAGAACCATCAGCTCCTGATTATAAAGTATTCTGTGTATTCTCAGTGTGACACTGTGGATGGCATTGTTGGGGGGAACTATGGCTGGAAATGTTGGGGGCACTGTAATATATCACAGCAGATGATATTGTCAGATGAGGCAGTGAGGTTGGAGATGTCTGGGTTACTATGAGTGGCTTTATTTGGGGCACCAGGGTTGGCATGGGTGCTTTGAGGCCAATATTATTAGGAGAGGGGCAATGTGTGGCTAAAGGAAGAAGATGGGTCTAAGAATATAACTCCACCTAATAGCATGCAGGCTTGGGCTTGCCCACAGGGGAGCAAAGGAAAACCCTGGTGGGCCCCTCATCATGGTAGGTCACTGGACAAAGAAAGGGAGGCAGAAAGCAAGAGTCATGTACAGTATGTGCGGTAAATTAGGGTTAGTTTAAGAATCAACTCCACTGGTGGGTCCTAGAAGTCAACTCCACTGGTGGATCCCAAGAATCAACTCCACTGGTGTGCCTCAAGAATACATTTCACTGGTGGGCCTCAAGAATATATTTCACTGGTGGGCCTCAAGAATACATTTCACTGGTGGGCCTAAAGAATCAAATCCCCTGTTGAGCTCAAGAATCAACTCCACTGATTGAGCCCAAGAGTCAACTACACCGATTGAGCCCAAGAGTCAACTCCACTGGTGAGTATAAGACTCAACTCCACTGTTGAGCCCCTACAATCAACTCCACTGGAGGTCCCCAATAATCAACTTCACTGATGGGCCCAAAAATAAACCCCCAGAGTCAAATTCATTAGTGGGCCCCAAGAATCAACCATCGGTGGACCTCAAGAATCAACTCAATTGGTGGGTCCCAAGAATCAACTACATTGGTGGATCCCAAGAATCAACTACATTGGTGAGTCACAAGAATCAGCTCCATTGGTGGGTCACAAGAATCAACTCCATTGGTGGGCCCCAATAATCAACTCCATTGGTGGGCCCCAAGAATCAACTCCATTGGTAGACCCCAATAATCAACTCCACTGGTGGACTCAAGACACAACTCCACTGGTGGGCCCAAAGAAGCAACTCCACTGGTGGGCTCCAAGAGTCAAATGCTCTGGTGGGCCCAAGAGTCAATTACACTAGGGCCCCAAGAGTCAACTCCACTGGTGAGCATCAAGAATTAACTTTACTGTTGGACTCTAGGCACCCCAGTTCTACAGTGATAGTACGTAAAGATGTAGCAGACCAGGAGAAGGGTTTTAGCTGATAACTGGGTTGCTTGGGTTCCTTTTAAAAAAAATAAGATACCACTACTGCCAAAACATAGACTCACCTATTTACTCACAATCACTCCAGCACTGGCGCTGCCAGCAGTCTGCCCCGGTCTTCTGTTTACTTCCAGCTGTCGGCGGTCAGCTCATCATCGCTGCTGTCACTGACAGGCCATTTCCTGACATCACTGTTTGAAGTGATCAGCTCTGTCCAAGCAGTTGGGTATTGGTTGGACTTTGTGTCTTTTTTGAACTTCCTTAACTAAGTAACAATGTAACAGTAACAACAGCAGCTTCTAAACAATATGAGCTTATCTCTTCCTTATCATTTTAGAGAAAGCAGATGGCGACAGGTAATATAAGATGGAAATATCCAGTCATCACACAACTTCAGACGTAACTTCTGGTCTAAGAGTTGGGACTGATCTATCAAGTGTCCAATATCATGGCAGCAGGTTCTACTGGCATCCCACGTGGCACACACCACACGCTGACCACTCATCCATCTCCTTCCCTCTTACCCCTTGTGTTTTAGGACACTGCCGGACCCCACTTCATCCATCCTCCATTATATAGACAGCAGAGGTTTGTCTCTACCAGTCTACATGGAAGCATGTCCATGTCATGGTGCACAGCCCCACCACTGTGTGCCATTGCCATGATGGCAGCGACATATAACCAGTTTAGGAGCTCCCTGCTCTCTCACTGCTTCTTGTTACTGCTGTTGCTTCCCCTACCAGTCAAACAAATGTGAAGGGAAGAGACAAAATATCAGTAAGAACACACCAGGGAACATCCCATAATAGCAGAGCAGGATGAGACTGGGGTCACATATTAGGGAACATCCTTTAGTAGTATGTACAGAAATAGCAGTGAAGGATTACACCGGGGTCACATATTAGGGAACATCCTATAGCAGTATGTACAGGAGTAGCAGAGCAGGATGAGACTGGGTTCATATATTAAGGAACATCCTGTAGTAGTACGTACAGAAATAGCAGAGCAAGATGACACTGGGGTCACATTTTAGGGAACATCCTATGGCAGTGTGTACAGGAATAGCAAAGAAGGATTACATTGGGTTCACATATTAGGGAACATCCTATAGTTGTATGTACAGGAATAGCAGAGCAGGATGAGACTGGGTTTATATACCAGGGAACATCCTATAGTTGTATGTACAGGAATAGCAAGCTGGATGACACTGGGGTCACATATTAGGGAACATCCTATAGTAGTGTGTACAGGAATGGCAGAGCAGGATGAGACTGGGATCAAATATTAGGGAACATCATATAGTAGTATGTACAGGATTAGCAGAGCAGTATGAGACTGGGTTGATATACCAGGGAACATCCTATAGCAGTATGCACAGAAATAGCAGAGCAGGATGACACTGGGGTCACATATTAGGGAACATCCTATAGTATTATGTACAGGAATAGCAGAGCAGAATGAGACTGGGTTTATATACCAGGGAACATCCTATAGTTGTATGAACAAGAATAGCAGAGCAGGATGAGACTAGGTTTATATACCAGGGAACATTCTATAGTAGAATATACAGGGACAGCAGAGCAAAGTGAGGCTATGGTTATATACCAGGGAACACGTTATTGTAGTATATACAGGTGGAGTAGAGGAGGGTGAAGCCAGGTTCATACACCTTGTTAGATCTCATAATAATATGTACAGGGATAGCAGAGCATGACAAGGCCAATTAATATACCAGGGAACATCTTATAATAGTTGCTACAGCAATAGCGGAGCAAGATTAGGCCAATTACACATACCATGAAACATCTCACAATAGTATATACAGGGACAGCAGAGCACAATAAGACTGGGTTCATATACCAGGGAACATAACATAATAGTGTGTACAGACATAGCAGAGCATGATGAGGCCAGGTTCATATACCAAGGAACTTCTTATAGTACTGTGTACAGGAATAGCAGAGCAGGATGAGGCCAGGTTCATATACCAGGGAACTTCTTTTATTAATGTGTACAGGAATAGCAGAGCAGAATGAGGCAAGGTTCATATACCAGGGAACTTCTTATAGTACTGTGTACAGGAATAGCAGAGCAGGATGAGGCCAGGTTCATATATCAGGGAACTTCTTACAGTACTGTGTACAGGAATAACAGAGCAGAATGAGGCCAGGTTAGTATACCAGGGAACATCCCATAATAATATGTACAGAGATAGTAGAACAGGATGAGGCCAGGTTCATATACCAGGGAACTTCTTATGGTACTGTGTACAGGTATAGCAGAGCACAATAAGGCCAGGTTCATATACCAGGGAACTTCTCATAATACTGTGTACAGGAATAGGAGAGAAGGATGAGAACAGGTTCAAATACCAGGGAACTTCTTAGAATAGTATGCACAGGGATAGCAGAGCAGATTGGTTTCACTTCCTACCACCACTCTTTTGTACATTGCTAGCAATCACTACTGTTATTTGTAATCTACGTGCCCTGTTTTTGTCAACAGAGAGTCCCTATCCCTAAGTTTCTGTGGGAGGCACAAGCAGAACAGTCATGGGAACTGACATAAGGTTTCAGACAAATATAAAGCATTGAGAGGACTTATTATGAGTTAATCATCCTGAACTGAGCCATCGCTGTGCCAACTATTATGGTTACAGAAAAGGTAAGAAAACTCAATTGAAATAACCTGGATTTCTGCATTGATTGCAAATAAAAAAGTCATTTCTTTTAAAACACAATTATAGAAAATTGTTTTAAAATAAATGAATAAAGGAAAGGGGTTTGGTACCTTCAGTTTTTTATTGGGGCCATTCTGAATATCCCAGGGAGAAGACATAGACCATCTTTTTGGGCCCCATTTCCATCTTTACTGGGACTATGGTAAAGGCATCTGTCGGGATATCTTGAAATATTTATCCCAGAGGATACCACAGCGGAGCCATAAGGGTCCCAAGTCCAAATGTAGCCTCTTTTGAAGCATGTTTTCTTATTTTCAGACAGAAAAGCATGGTAGACCACTATACAATCCATCTACTAAGACTATGGGCCACATGTTTGAAAACTGTCTAGGTCTAAAATTCACTTTGTTGCCCATAGGACCCAATTAGAGCGCCCTCTCCTTTTTCTAGAGCACTATATCAAATGGGGACTCTAATTGGTTGCTATGGGCAACAAAGTGAGTTTTAGACCTAGACAGTTTTCAAACATGTGGCCCTATGTCTCTCCTATAGACCTGTATGGCTTAGCCAGAGTCTCTGTCGATATAAGCTTTTTTAACTATAACGATGGATTGCTTGAAGTCCTAGTATATGCCCCATATGCCTATACACTGCAATAACAATTGCTTCCAAGACAGCCATTGACCTCCAATCACTGCATGCACCTCACTAATACATGTAAGAGCAGTACAGGACATGTAGTACCGCACTGTTCTGTAGAGAGGCGCTATAGACTGCCAATCACTGCATGCACCTCACTAATACATGTAAGAGCAGTACAGGACATGTAGTACCGCACTGTACTGTAGAGAGCCATTTCTGACCACCAATCACTGCATGCACCTCACTAATACATGTAAGAGCAGAAAAGGTCTTGTAGTACCGCACTGTTCTGTAGAGAGGTGATATAGACCACCAATCACTGCATGCACCTCACTAATACATGTAACAGCAGTACAGGACATGGAGTACCGCACTGTACTGTAGAGAGGAGCTATAGATCACCCATCACTGCCTGTACCTCACTAATACATGTAAGAGCATTACAGTAAATTTAGTACCTCACCACACTGTAATGTAGAGAGGCGCTATAGACCATAAATTACTGCATGCACCTCACTAATACATGTAATAGCAGTACAGGACATGTAGTACCACACTGTACTGTAGAGAGACGCTATAGACCACCCATCACTGCGTGCACCTCACTATTACATGTAACAGCAGTACAGGACATGTAGTACTGCACTGTACTGTAGAGAGGTGCTATAGACCACCAATCACTGCATTCACCTCACTAATACATATAAGAGCAGTACAGGACATGTAGTACCACACTGTACTGTAGAGAGGAGCTATAGACCTCCAATCACTGCATGCACCTCACTAATACATGTAAGAGCAGTACAGGACATGTAGTACCGCACTGTGCTGTAGAGAGAAGCTATAGACCACCAATCACTGCATGTACCTCACTAATACATGTAAGAGCAGTACAGGACATGTAGTACCACACTGTGCTGTAGAGAGAAGCTATAGACCCGCAATCACTGCCTGCACCTCACTAATACATGTAAGAGCAGTACAGGACGTGTAGTACTGCACTGTACTGTAGAGAGGAGCTATAGGCCGCCAATCACTGCCTGCACCTCACTAATACATGTAAGAGCAGTACAGGACATGTAGTACTGCACTGTACTGTAGAGAGGTCACTAGACCGCCAATCACTGCATGCACCTCACTAATAGATGTAAGAGCAGTACAGGATATGTAGTACCGCACTGTACTTTAGAGAGGAGCTATAGACCACCCATCACTGCATGCACCTCACTAATACATGTTAGAGCAGTACAGGACATGTAGTACTGCACCGTACTGTAGAGAGGCGCTATAGACCACCAATCACTGCATGCACCTAATACATGTAAGAGCAGTACAGGACATGTAGTACCTCACTGTACTGTAGAGAGGCGCTATAGACCCCCAATCACTGCCTGCACCTCACTAATACATGTAAGAGCAGTACAGGACATGTAGTACTGCACTGTACTGTAGAGAGGAGCTACTTAAAACCCCCCAAAACACTGCCTCCAAACCTCACTAAAAGATGTAAAGGGGTACAAAAACATTTTTAGTACCGCACTGTACGGGAGAGAAGGGGGTATAGACCCCCATTCACTGCTGCACCCTTTAAATAATAAATTTAAGAGCAGTACGGACATTTTAGTTTTGCACCCGTTTCTGTAGAGAATTGGGTATGACCACCAATCACTGCTCAAACCCCACCCAAAATATACTAAGGGAAATCAGGGGAAAAGTAGGTAAATTTCACTGTACGGGAGGGGGAAGCGCTAAAGACCTCCAATCAATACCATGCACCCACTTTAAAACATGTAAGCAGAACAGGACCGTAGCACTGCACTGTAATGTAAAAAGCAGTAAATACCCCCCCAATTTCCATGCAACCCACAATAACGAAGCCCTTTAGCCCCTCAGTTTTAGCTCGGGGGTTTATGAACTTTTTTGGAAAGGCGGGGAAAAAACGTGGAGACACCGAAAACAATTTTTTGGGGGAGATTTGGGCCCTCCTTTTAGATGCCGACAGTTTCCCGCTGGAAAGGAGTCTAAATTTCAAAGCCAACTCATAAGTTTATATGATAGTAAAAACCGCCAGGTGAAACAGTTTCAATCTTTTATTTATCTGCTATTTTTTTATTAACATACAAACACTAGATTGCGCCCGTCCCCTTTTTGTTTTTCCCGTTTTTTGGTCTTTTTTTAAATTTTTCCCGCCCCCTTTTTTAAGAAATTTATTTTTAAAACATGTAAGAGCAGTACAGGACATATTTGTTTCTGTATGTAGAGAGGGGCTATAAACCAAACCAAACAAAGCAGCCCCGCCAAATAAATACAGTTTAAAAGCATACAGGACATGGAGTAAATGCACTGTACTGTAGAGAGGGCTATAGACCACCAATTTTAATGCATGCAACCCCACTAAAACATGTAAAGCATACAGGACATGTAGTACCGAACTGTACCCGGAGTTTGGCGCTATAACCGCAAAACATGCATGCAAACCCCACTAAAAACATGTAAGAGCAGTACAGGACAGTTTTTACCGCACTTAATGTAGAAAAAGGCCCATTGACCTCAAAACCCTGCAAAAGACCTCAATGAAACATGTTAAAAGCGTAAAAGGACAAGGAAATCCCGCTGTACTGTAGAGAGGCCCCTTTTAGACCTCCCCAAACCCTGCCCTGCACCTTTAATTTAAAACAAAGTTTTGAGCATTTCGGGGCATGGAGTACCCCCACGTAAATTAGGGGGGGGCTATAGACCGCCAGTCACTGGGATTTCACCTCCTTAAAACATGTAAGAGGGAGTTTAAAAGGGCATGTAGTACCGAAATGTACTTAAGAGGCGCTATAGACCTCAAAACATTGCATTTCACCCCCCACAAAAATTCATGTAAGAGTAGTACAGGCATGTGGTACCAAAAAATTGGGAAAAGGAGGCCTATAGAAAACCCCCAATCACTGCAACACCTCACTAAAACATGTAAGAGAAAAAAAGACAAAAAGTATTACCGCACTGTACTGTAAGAGGCCCTTTAGACCACCAATCACTGCATGCAAAAACACTTAAAACATGTGAGGTATTTGGACGGGGCAAGTAAAATACCCCACTTTTACTGAGAGAGGAGCTATAGAAAAAACCCAAAACAATACCAAAGCACCTCCCCTAATTCAGGGAAAAGCAGTAAGGCTAAGTTACCGAAAATGTAATGTTGAAGGCACTATAGACCCCCAAACCCCTGCATTCACCCATAATTTCAGTTAAAAACCCAAAACAGGGAATTTTAGTACCGCCCCTGTACTGTAGAGGGGGTGCTATTTGAACCCCCAAAAAATGCAATGGGAAACCCCATTTTTAATTTCGTAAAAAGCAGTTTCAGGGCCCTTGAAAAACCGAACCCGTAAATGTTTTTGAGAGGCGCTGAAAAACCCCCAATTTATTGCATGCAAACCCAAATTAATAAATGTTTGAAACCGTACAGGACATGTTTGTTTCCTCCAAATGTTTCTGTTAGAGGGGCAAAAGACCCCCCCCAAACACTGCTTTCACCTCCCCTTAAAAACATGTAAAGGGCAAATACAGGACCTTTTTAGTACCGCACTTTTACAGTTTGAGAGGACTTTTGACGCCAATCACTGCCCCGCAAACTCACTAAAACATGTAAGAGCAGTACAGGACATGTGTACCGCACTTGTATTGTAGAGAGGAACCCATAGCCACCCAAACCTGCATGCCCCCTCCCTAATACATTGTAAGAGCGGGAGGGAAATTGTAGTACCAACCTGTTTTCTGTAGAGAGGCGCTATAGACCCCCAATCACTGCATGCACCCCATTTAAAAAATGTAAGAGCAAATTTCTGGACATGTAGTACCCCACGGGATTTTATAGAAAGGTTTCTATAAAACCCCAAACACTGTTTGCAGTCCCCTAAACATGTAAAAAGCAGTAAAAGGAAAATTTTTAGTTTCCGCATTATAATGTAGAAAGGAGCTAAGAAACCCCCAATTTAAATGCATGCACCTTTTCTAATTTCATTGGGGCGGACAGTTTCAGGGCATTTAGTACCGCCCCTGTACTGTGAAGGGGGCTATGACCACCAATTAAAAAAAATGCACGTCAAATAAAACATGTTTAAGGGGCAGGCCTAGGAAACCCCGGTCCCACTATACTGTAAGAGGGCTAATAACCCCCCCCCCAATTCACCCCTGGGCCTCCAATAAAAATTTGGAACCCCTTTTCAAGGGCCATTGACCCCATGTACCAATATGCCTATAGACCCCCCAAAACTCTTCCAAAACCCCGTCCCCAAAATAATTTTTAAAATTTAATCCGGGGCCAAAAAGGACCTGTGCTCAGGACTTTAAATTTTAACGGGGCCCTTTTAGACACCAAAACTGCACGGCCTTTACTTATCCCTTTAAAACGTTAAAAGGAAAAGTTTTCCCGGGGAAAAGTACTGTAGAGAGGCGCTATAGACTGCTAATCACGGCAGGTCCTAAATAATACAGTAAAGCAGTACAGGACATGAAATACCTCACTGTACTGTAGAGAGGCGCTAATAGACCACCAATCACTGCATGCACCTCACAATACATGTAAGAGTAGTACAGGACATGTAGTACCGCACTGTACTGTAGAGAGGCACTATAGACCACCAATCACTGCATGTACTTCATTAATACAGAAGTTTTAAATGTAAAATGTTCCTGATAATTGGTTGAATCTTCCATCACTCACACCTGCCGCCGATCAGCAACGTCTGTGACCTTGCATGGGGAGTGTGGCCCCAGAAAAGACCATTGTCTGCTGGAAATATTGTATCCTCAGGACACTGTGATTTAGGGCACCACTGTGCTCACACACACTCGACCTGAAGAAGTGTCTTTGTGATTGGACGTGAAGCTCATGGGAAGGTTAAGAGTTACATTTTGACATTGTTTTTTGTCTGTATCTTGTTTGCGTCACTTTGAGACAATATTTATTATTTCTACCAACATCTATTAAAATAAATCAATTCCTTTAGTTACTTAAGAAATTAAATCATTGTGAGTAGCAACAACAGGAGAGCGCTTACTCCAGATTATATTAGATTATATCAGTGAGCAGTAGTGTTGAGCGATTATTATCGACAAAGTTGAAATCGGCAAGGTTTTTATGTTGATCGAAATTTTTAGATCATGCAATAATTTAGGTTAAATCTGTGCATCATCTATAAGTCGCGCCTTTTTGGCTGCTTCCTGTAATTTTGGCGGCCAGCAAATAGATTAAGAATAGAGCGGGGGGACATGTGTGTGCGACGTCATGACGGATGTGTTGGCTGCGATTTGCTGGAAAAATCACATGAACCTCGTTTTTTAACATAGAACAGCCCTTCCTGTTCAGCCATGTGTCTCTCAGCGTCTCATAGGGATAGGGGCATGCGCTCTGCCTGTGTTCCAAACAGCTCAGCGAAATTATTCTATTTCTGCACAGAGAAACCTCTACTATTAGCTGTGATCCTTACCCAAATTTAGTAGATTAGAGATTGGAAGATTTTATGTAGTTAGGTAGAGAATTTTAAAGGAGCATCTACTGCTTTTTAAATCACAGGGGGGGGCTGGGGGGGGGGGGGGGGCCCCGGGCGAAAAAACCCAACTCTATAAAGTTTTCTGGGTAAAGTTCACCCAAAATTAGGGCGACATTTTATGATCAGGTTTTTTTTGCCCGTTTTTTTGGGCGTATACTGGCCCCCCAACCGAATCCCCCCTGTCGGGCCAAGGGGGGTTTTTGGGGCAGCGTTCGCCCCCTTTCAGCTGTGCCCCCAAAAAGGGGGGGGCAAAAAGGGGGGTTTGGGGTTTGGGGTCCCGGGTAAAGGGGTTCCGGGGGGGGGACCGGCCCCCGCCAAAAACCCGAGGAAAGTCCCATGGGGGAGTCGGCCAACCGGGGGGCAGTTTCACGATCGGCAGCTTTCCGGACAGCCCGGGTTTTTTTTTCTAAATTTCCCCCGACAAAAGGGGAAAGGGGAAGCAGGTTCCCAACATGCGAAAGGGAAACAATTTAAAAATCGCTACACAAAATTCCCCGGCGCTCCCCCTCCGTGCAGCAGGAAAAATGATTCCCAAAAAAACCCCTTTTTAAAGGCGGAAAAAAATTTTTCAAAAAAGAGCCGAACTTAAAAAAAAAAAACAAATTAAAAAAAAAAAAACACTTTCCCAAACTCTAGGAAAAGGGCCCAAAAATCAAGGGGTATGATATTGAAATTGGCCGGGGAAATACAGAAAAATTTAAATTTCTGAATACCCCATTTCCAAAAACCCGGCCCAAACAGAATAGGACCCACAGGGGAAATCCCCCTTTTAAAAACCTTTTTGGGGGAAAGGGGACCAATTTAGAATTCCCAAGGGCGGGATAATTCATTTATTTCTTTCTTTATTTATTTATTTATTTTTATTTATTTATTTTCGTTGCCCTTTTTTATTACCTTCTAAAGGGGAAAATTTTAAAAAAAAAAAAACAGGTTTTTTTTGAATTTAAATTTTTTTTTTTTTGTTACCCCCATATTAAAAATTCGTTTTTTTTAAATGGGCCACTTCTGTATTTAAACATTTTGATTTGGGGCCATTTTACAGTTTGATTTAAAGATTGCATTAGAAAACCCTTAGGTCGCCCGGCTTGCCTCCCCATTGGCCCAAAAATAACGGGGGCCTTTCTTTTAATTTAACCCCAATCACGGGGCCCCTTCAGAATTTTTTTTCCCCCCAATAGAACCCCTTTTGAAAAGTGCTGCGCTCTGATTGGTTTAAGTTTGCCCGAGCCCCCCCGCTTCAAACCAACCCCCACCCGTTTCTGCATTTTTCCCTGTATTTTGGAAACGGTCCCCCCTTTGAATAAAAATTGGGGTAATTTTTCCCCAAATAGAAAAATGGGCCCCTGTCGCTCCTATTCTGATTGGTAAATTCTCCTCCATAGGTTAAAAGGGGCCCCCCTTTTTTCGCCCTTTTCTGTTTTGGAGTTTATGCCAAACCAATGAGAATAGCTTAAAAAATTTTTGAATTACTGTATTCCCCCGGAAAATTCTCTCTTTTTCCAATTCCAAATGTGCGCCGGTTTTGGGCGAAAAACCCGGGGTTGTTCGGGTTTTTAACTTTTTTTTATTTGTAAAAAAGGGGGTTCCCCCCCTTTTTTTAATTTTAAAAATGTTTTACACTTAAAAAAAAAATTTTATTTTTTTATTTTTTACTTCATGCTGCACGGCGCTAAAGACCCCGGGTTTCAGAGGCCCATTTTCCCATAGCCCTTTAAGGGGGAAAAATTTCCCTCCCCGCATGATTGGCGGGTAGCCAAGCACCCCTAGCTCACCAATCACCTTTTCTGCCCTTTTTAAACTTTTTTTTTTAATTACCCCGGGCCCGGGGAAATTCGGTTTTGGCAAAAAACTTCTCCATGGGAATAGAAGGGGTTTTTGGGTTCGTCCTATTTCTGATTGGTAAATAATTCCCCCATAGGCTAGAAGGGGTCTCTGCCCTCCTATTCTGATTGGCAGCTAGCCAAGTCCCCGGTATTTAACCCAAATTCAGCTCTTTTCGGGCATTTTTACTGTATTTTTGAACTATCCCCCCGGGGAAATTTCCTTTTTTTGGGTTAAATTTCCCCCCGGTTTTTTAAGGGTTCACTGTCGCTCCTTTTTGTTTGGGGCCGGTTTATCCCTTTCCAATGAAAATTTAGGTTTGGGAAATTTAAATTTTACGGATTTCCCCCGGCAATTCCAATACCCCTAATTCTTAAATTTTGGATATTGGAAAGTGATTTTTTTTTTAAATGTATTTTTTATTTTTTAGGTTTCAGTCTTTTTCTGAGAATTTTAAACCGCCTTTTTAAAGGCGTTTTTTTTGTTTCCCAACTCCGCACCGACACCCTTGGGAATAAATTTTCTTCGCTTTTCCCCAGCATGTCTCGAAATCCAATTTTTTTTGGGGCCCCCATTTCCCGAAACTGGCCCCTAAGTCCCGCACTGCCCCCGGGCCCCCCCTTTTACTGTCCCCCACACAAAAGGGGGCGGGGCGCAGGGAATTTTTGGGCCCGGGCATGTATGAGTGCGCTACCCCCCCCGGCCGGCAAATCATAGGCCCCCAGCGCCGCCTGCGCCCCCGGTTTTCCCCCACGGGCCCCCTAAACACTGGCGGGGGTGCGGTGGATTTTTCCCCGCATGAAATGACCCACTAACCCCCCCGGGCCAAATTTCCTTGGCGCAGCCCCGCCTGCTTCCTCGGCCCCCCCCACTGCCCCCAAAAACACAGGCGGGGCGAGGCAAAGGGGGACTTTACATTGTATGAAAGGAGCCCCGGTTTCCGGCCCAAACAAAAAAATCAGGGGGAGATTCTGCCGGGAAAATTTTGGGGGGAAAGGGGGGGCCCCGACCCCGGGGGAAATTCATCCCTTTGGGGCCCCCTTGTGTAGACTTTGGGGCACTGAAAACCCCTTTTTTTATTAACAGTTTTCTATTGAAATTTTTTCCTGATTTTGGGCACCCTTTAAAACTTTTTTTTTAAACACATCTTTTAAAAGTAACGCAGTCTCTTTGTTGGGTGCCCCTCCAAAATTTTAAATTATCAGTATACATTTCAGTTAGGTGTTCTTTTAAAATTTTCCCCAAATTCCCCCACCTTTGTTAATATATCCCCTTTTTACTTAAATTGGGAATTCCAGCAAATTTGTAGTAAGCAAGGTTAAATAGTGAAAAAAAATACCTTTTTTTTTCCGAAATACTTTAACAGTTACGTTTTTTTTTTGGCACTTTTGCCCAAGCCCGATTTGTTGTTAAAAGCCCCCTTGCATTTTAAATTTGAATTCAGAAATTTGTGTAGTTTCCAAGGTAAATTTGTTTGGGTCCAAAAAAAAACCCCTTTTTTTACCCGGGAATACATTCGATACGTTTTTTTTTCTTTGGCGAACAAACCCCCAGCTTTGTTCATTGGGGCACCTTCCCATTTAAAATGTGAATAAAGAAAATATTACAGGTCCTTTTTTAAAAAAATTTTGGGTTTTCAAACAACATTTGTTCTTCAAATTTGTCCAAAGTCCAAAGGGTCATGCTTTAATTTTTTGGGGGGCTTTTTGCTGTGACATCCCAGCTTTACAAACAGGTCCTATTATAAAAAAAAATTTGTCTCAAACAGACATTTGTTTTAAACAATTTTCAAGGTGGCTCAAGGGTGATGGGGGGGGGCTGTCAAAAACAAAAGGGGTTTGGGAAACCTTTTTAAATGGCACATATTGCAAAATGATTTGGGTTTTTTGCAAGATCTTTAACTTTAAGCTATCAATCCCTGAATTGGAAACCCTTTTAAAATACAATTAAAAAAGAAAAACCCAAAAACTTTGGTGGGTTTCCCACCCGATTTTAAAAATATGTTTTTTTAGAAATTTAAAATACTAAAAAACCCTTTTTTTATTTTACAAAATAGGGTGGAAAAAAATTTCCTCTGAATTGTACAAGGGGGGTACAGGAAAACTTTTCCAATTTAGGGGTTTTTCAGAGGGCATGGGGTATTTGGGGCACGGAAAAGAGAACAATGTACAGATACCATTTCCTCCCGCCCGTTGAAATTTTAAAAAAAGAAAAAAGAATGCCAAGAAAAGGGCAACCGGGTGTAAACCCGGAGCGTTAACCACCCGTATTTCCAAGTGAAGCTCAATTGGCCCCCCCACTCATACGGAGGGGCAAGCCCCTACCCAGGACAAAGGAAAAAGTTTATTTTCCCCCTGAAACTAAAATGGGGGTTTTAAAAACTCCTTTTTCCCCGGGACTTTTTAGTCTGGGTCATGCGGTTTTGGGGGTCATGCTGTGGCCCAGGACAGGGTTTAAAAAAATGTCCAGTGAAACTAAAATGGTGGTTCAAAAATCCCTTTTTCCCCCTTTTAAAATTTTGGGGGGCATGAGGTTTTGGGGTCCCGCTTTTGGCCCAGGGCTTTTAGTCCCAAAGTCCAGTTTTTTAAATAACATGATTGGGTTTAAAACATACTGCCTTCTGGCACTTTTTAAATTTTTGGGTGATGCAGGGTTTTAAGGGGCGGCTATGGTACAAGACAGGGATGTGAAAGGGCTGTTGGAAATTTTTTTCGTGGCATTTAAAAACCTAAGTGTTTTGCCTAAGATTTTACACGTATCCTTTTTACTGTTTTTGGATGTTAATTTTTACAGCTTCTCCAGCCTTTTTTTGGGTGTAATAAAGAATGTTTTGCTCTTCCCCTAACCCTTTTTAAAGGTCATCGATCATAAACTAAAAATCGACTATCGACTATCTTGTCGATGATTGGGCGACAAACGACCATCGACCGATGTCCCATGGCCAACGTAATCGCTCAAAAACTTTGTGAGCAATAACAGAGAAAACCCCCGTGCACATGGTGCATGTTACATCCACACAGCCCGGACCCCCGGGCCTTCCCTACCCCAGATTCCCCCGGCTTCATACATTTTTTTCTGTTTGGGGTTGTTCACAAAGACTTTTTGGATCCTTTTTAAGGATCCTTTTTGACAGAGAAAAACGCATCCGGGAAAACGGATCCGAAAAACCAAGAGTTGATACTTTATGTGCATCCCCTAAATTTTGTGCTTTTTCACTTGCATTTTTGGATCCACTTTTCCCCCTACGTAAAATTTTCTCTCACCCCTCTCATCGCGATCCCCCACACGCCCGCTCCCCCCCTTTTGCATCCCCCCCGCGCGTCCCTTCCCTCTGCGATCCCCCACCATGTCCATTCACCCGCGGGTCCCCCCCCCATCCCCTCACCTCTGCGATCCCCCCCGCACGTCCATTCACCCTACATCCCCCAGCACGCCGCTCACCTCTGCGATCCCCCCAAAAACTTTCCAAATTTACCCTGTATCCCCCAGCCCCCCCGCTCACCTCTGCGATCCCCCCCACGTCCAATTTACCTCTGCATCCCCCAGCTCGCCCCCCACCTCTGGGGATCCCCCACACGCCCTTTCCTCGCGATCCCCCAGCACGGGCCCCTTCACCTCTGGGGATCCCCCCCGAAACCCGCTCACCCCCTGGGGATTTCCCCCCCAAACCGCTCCCCCCTCTGGGGATCCCCCAGCCAAAGCCCCGCTCACCTCTGCGATCCCCCAGCACGCCGCTTTCCTCGCGATTTCCCCCCGCACCCCCCTTCCTTTTCGATTTCCCCCAGCACGTCCATCAAACCCCTGCGATCCCCCCCGCACCCCCCGTTACCTCTGCGAAACCCCCACACGTCCATTCACCCTCGCCCATCCCCCCCCAAAGCCGCTTACCCTGCGATCCCCCACACGTCCATTCACCCCCTGCATCCCCCCCGCACGTCCCCTTCACCCTTCGATCCCCCAGCACGTCCATTCACCCTGCGTCCCCCAGCACTCCCCTTTTACCTCTTGAAACCCCAGCACGTTTGCTTACCTCTTTTTATCCCCCAGCACGCCGCTCACCTCTGCGATCCCCCCAGCACGTCCATTCACCTCTGAGATCCCCCAGCACCCCCGCTTACCCCCTGCGATCCCCCCCGCACGTCCATTTACCCTGCGATCCCCCACACCCGCTCACCTCTGCGACCCGCCGCACGTCCAATTTACCTCCCGCGATCCCCCAGCCCCGCCGCTCAAATCCCGCGATCCCCCAACTCCCTTCACCTCTGCGATCCCCCACAAACCCCCTTACCTCTGCGATCCCCCAGAAAGTCCAAAAAACCCCCTGCGATCCCCCCCCACCCGCTCACCCTCTGCGGTTTCCCCCCCGCAAAGTCCATTCCACCTCTGCGATCCCCCAGCCGTCCCTTCACCTCCCGCAATCCCCCACACGTCCATTAACCTCTGCGATCCCCCACATTCCATTCACCTCTGGGGATCCCCCCGCACGCCCCCCAAACCCCTGCATCCCCCAGCAAAGGCCCCTCCCCCTCTGCTCCCCCACCAAAGCCGCTCTCCTCTTTCGATCCCCCCAGCAGTTCCCTTTTACCTCGCGATCCCCCACACATCCATTCACCTCTACGATCCCCCCGCAGCCCTCACCTCTGCATCCCCCAGCAAAGCCGCTCACCTCGGCGATCCCCCCGCACGCCGCTCACCTCTGCGATCCCCCACACGCCCCCTCTCCTCTGCATCCCCCAGCAAACCCCCTCACCTCTGCGATCCCCCAAACACGCCGCCACCTCGCGATCCCCCCCGCACGGGCCCCCACCCCCTGCGATCCCCCAAACAAAGCCGCTCTCCCCCTGCGATCCCCACCAGTTTTTCCCTTCACCTCTGCGATCCCCCACATCCGCCACCCCTGGGGATCCCCCACACTCCAAATTTACCTCTGCGAAACCCCACCCCGCCGCTCCCCCTTGTGATCCCCCCGGGACGTCCCCTTAAAACCCCTCACCCCCAGCGCTTTCCCTTCACCCCCTGCGATCCCCAGCACTTCCCCTTCCCTCTGGGGACCCCCCCAACCGCCCTCACCTCTGCGATCCCCCCGCCCGCACCCGCTTACCTAGCGATCCCCCACACGTCCATTCACCTCCCGCGATCCCCCACACGTCCCCCTTTTTCCCCCTTTGACCCCCAGCACGGGCGCTTACCCTGCATCCCCAGCCAAAGCCGCTCACCTCTCCCAAACCCCCCAGCACGTCCATTTCACCTCTGCCCTTTCCCCCCGCAAAAGCCGCTTACCTTCTGCGATCCCCCAGCACGTCCCCTTCACCTCTGCATCCCCCACACCCGCCACCTCTGCGATCCCCCAGCACGTCCATTTTACCTCTGCGATCCCCCACACCCGCCACCTCTTTCATCCCCCCACCCCGTCCATTCACCTCTCGATCCCCCACACCCGCTTCCCCCCTGCGATTTCCCCCCCACGTTTCCCTTCACCTCTGCGATCCCCCAGCAAGCCGCTCACCTCTGCGAACCCCCAGCACGTCCATTCACCTCTGCATCCCCCCCGCACGCCCCCCACCTCTGGGGATCCCCCCACCAAACCCCCTTTTCCTCTGCACCCCCAACATGCCGCTCACCCCTGTGATCCCCCCCCAAACACCCCTCACCTCTTTCGATCCCCCACACGCCGCTCACCTCTGCGATCCCCCCAGCCCCGCCCTCCCTTTTGGATCCCCCACACATCCATTCCCTCTGCGATCCCCCCACACTCCCTTTAAACCTCTGCAATCCCCCGCACTCCATTAACCCTTTCGATCCCCCACATGTTTTTTTTTTTTTTCCCCTCTTCACCCCCCCACGCCCCTCACCTCTGCGATCCCCCCCCCACGCCCCCTCCCCTCTGGAAACCCCCCCACCCGCTCCCTCGCGTCTCCCCCACTCCATTCACCTCTGCGATCCCCCAGCACGACCATTCACCTCTACGATCCCCCCCCCAAAGCCGCTCACCCCCTGCGATCCCCCACACCCGCTCACCCTGCGTTTCCCCCCGCCAAAGCCGCTCACCCTGCGATCCCCCACCGCCGCTCTCCTCCCCCGATCCCCCAGCACGCCGCTCACCCCCCTGGGGATCCCCCCCACGCCGCTCACCTTGCGTTCCCCCACACCCGCTCCCCCTCTGCGATCCCCCACACGCCGTCTCCCCCTGCGATCCCCCCACCACGCCCTTTACCTCTCCCACCCCCAGCAATTTCCGCTCACCTCTGGATCCCCCAGCAAAGCCCTTCAAACCCCTGCGATCCCCCAGAAACCCCCCCACCTCTGGACCCCCCACGTCCATTAACCTCTGCGATCCCCCAGCAAATCCATTCCCTCTGCGATCCCCCCCCACGTCCATTCACCTCTGCGATCCCCCACAAAGCCCCCTCACCTCTGCGGGTCCCCCACAAAGCCGCTCAAACCCCTGCGATCCCCCAGCACCCCCGCTCACCTCTGCGATCCCCCCGCAAAGCCGCTCACCCTCTTTCGATCCCCCAGCAAAGTCCCTTTTACCTTGCATCCCCCCCCCCCCGCCCTCACCCCCTTTCGATCCCCCCAGCAGCCGCTTTCCTCTGCGATCCCCCCGCACGCCGCTCACCTCTGTGATCCCCCCCAAAGCCATTCACCCTGCATCCCCCAGCAAAGCCGCTCACCTCGCGATCCCCCCCGCACTTCCCCTTCACCTCTGGGGAAAACCCCCAGCATGCCCTCACCTCTACGATCCCCCACACCAAATTTACCCTGCATCCCCCCGCACGCCGCTCACCTTTTTTGCATCCCCCCGCACGTCCATTTTACCTCTGCGATCCCCCAGCACGCCGCTCACCTCTGCGATCCCCCACAACGCCATTCCCCTCCCCTCCCGCCCATCCCCCAACCCGCTCACCCTGGCCCTTCCCCCAGCACTTTCCCTTCACCTTTTTCGATCCCCCACACCCCCGCTTTTCCCCTGCGATCCCCCAGCATGTCCATTCCCCCTCTGCGTTCCCCCACAAAGCCGCTCACCTTTCTATTTCCCCCCGCACGTCCATTCACCTCTGCAATCCCCCAGCACCCCCCCTCACCTCTGCGATCCCCCCGCACGTCCCTTTCACCTCTGCATCCCCCACACGCCCGCCCACCTCTGCGATCCCCCCGCACGCCCCACCCCCTGCGATCCCCCAGCAAAGCCGCCACCTTGCAATCCCCCCCCCCGCTCACCTCGGGATCCCCCAGGGCCCGCTCACCTCCCCGTTTCCCCCCGCAACCCCGCTCCCTCTGCGATCCCCCCGCACGCCGCTTACCTCTGCTATCCCCCCGCACGGCCCTTCACCCCCTGCGATCCCCCAACACCCGCTCACCTCTGTGAACCCCCACACCCTCCATTCACCTCTCTCCCCCAGCACCCGCTCACCTCTTTCGATCCCCCCCAAAGTCCTTCACCCCCCTGGGGATCCCCCAGCACCCCGCTCAACCCCTGCGTTCCCCCCCCACGTGCTTTCACCTCGCCCCCCCGCACTCCATTCACCTCTGTGATCCCCCCGCAGATCCATTCACCCTGCGTTTCCCCCACATGCCGCTTACCTCTGCGATCCCCCCCCTTTTCCCCTTCACCTCTGCATCCCCCAGGGATGCCGCTCACCCTAAACCCATCCCCCAGCACGTCCATTTTACCTCCCGCGATCCCCCAGCACCCCCCTCACCTCTCGATCCCCCAAACACGCCGCCCACCTCCGGGGACCCCCACAACCCCGCTCACCTCTGCGATCCCCCAGCACGCCGCTCACCCCCTGCGTTCCCCCCACAAATCCATTCACCCTGGGGGAACCCCCCACGCCGCTTACCTCTGCGATTCCCCCCGCAAAGTCCATTCACCCTGTATCCCCCAGCACGCCGGCCTTACCCCTGCGATCCCCCCCAGTCCATTCACCTCTGCATTTCCCCCCCATCCCCACCCCCTTTCATCCCCCAGCACGTCCTTCAAACCCCTGCGATCCCCCCCGCACGCCGCTCACCTCTGCCCATCCCCCCACTTTCCCTTCACCTCTGGGATCCCCCCCGCAAAACCCCCTCAAACCCCTGCGATCCCCCACACCCGCTCAAACCCCTCGATCCCCCCCGCACGCCGCTCACCCTCGATCCCCCCGCACGCCGCCCCCAACCCTGCGATCCCCCCCCCAAAGGGGTTTTACCCTCTGCGATCCCCCAAACACGCCGGGTCACCTCTGGGGATCCCCCCCGCACGCCCTCACCCTCTGTGATCCCCCAGAACCGGGCCCCTTTTTACCTCTGCATCCCCCCCCGCACCCCCCACCTCTGCGATCCCCCAGCAAACCCCCCCCCACCCTCTGCGATCCCCCCACAGCCCCCTCCCATCTTGATCCCCCAAACAAGCCCCCTTCCCCCTCTGGGATCCCCCCAAAGCCCCCTCAATCCCCTGCGATCCACCAGCACGTCCATTTCACCCTGCGATCCCCCAGCATGCCCCTTTACCTCTGCGAACCCCCAGCATGCCGCTCACCCTGCGTCCCCCAGCACCCCACTCACCTCTGCCCATTCCCCAGCCCGCCCCCACCTCGCCCAACCCCCCACGCCATTTACCTCTTCGATCTCCCCCACCCACTTACCTCGCGATTTCCCCCGCAAGTCCATTCACCAAAGTCTGGTTTCCCCCCGCACGCCGCTCCCCTTTTGCATCCCCCCGCACGCCGCTTTACCTCTGCGATTCCCCCCCACCCCCGCCACCTCTGTGATCCCCCCCACTCCATTCCCCCCTTCTGCGATCCCCCACACGGCCCCTCACCCCTGCGAAACCCCCAGCACGCCGCCCCCCTGCGATCCCCCACACATCCATTCCCCTCTGGGGATCCCCCACACCCGCTTTACCTCTGGGATCCCCCAGCACGTCCATTCACCCTGCGATCCCCCCGCACCCGCTCACCCCCCTGTGAATTTCCCCCCCAACCCCCCGCTCACCTCTGTATCCCCCCGGCCCGGCCCCTTCACCCTGGGGATCCCCCAGCAAATCCATTCACCCTTCCAACCCCCAGCAAACCCCTTTACCCGTCTCGATCCCCAGCAGCCGCTCCCCGGGGCTGCGATCCCCCCCCGCCCCGCCGCTCACCTCTGCATCCCCCAGCAAAAGCCCTCACTCTCTGCGACCCCCCAAAGCCATTCACCTCTCGATCCCCCCCTCACGCCCGCTCACCTCGCGAACCCCCACCGGCCCCCCACCTCTGCGATCCCCCAGCACACCCCTCCCTCTGCGATCCCCCCCAGGGGACGCCGCTCCAAACCCCTGCGATCCCGCCCCGCAAGTTTCCTTTTACCTCTGGGGGGGTCCCCCAGCGCGTTTCCCTTCACCTCGTCATCCCCAGCACGCCCCTCACCCTCTGCGATCCCCCACACGCCCCCTCACCTCCTTTCGATCCCCCCAAACACGCCGCTCACCCCTGCGATCCCCCCACGCTTTCCCTTCACCTCTGGATCCCCCCCACGTCCATTCCACCTCTGCGATCCCCCACACGTCCAATCACCTCTGCGATCCCCCCAGCAAAAGCCCGGGTCACCTCTGCAATTTCCCCCACACAAACCATTCACCCTGCGAAACCCCCAGCAGTCCCATTCAAACCCCTGCGATCCCCCCGCAAACCCCCGCCACCCTCTGCGATCCCCCAGCACCCCCGCTCACCCCCTCTCCAACCCCCCACGCCCCCCTCACCCTCTGCGATCCCCAACAAATTTCCCCCCACCTCTGCATCCCCCCCCGCGTCCATTCACCTCTGCAGTCCCCCAGCACTTTCCCTTCACCCCCTGCATTTCCCCCCGCAAACCCCTTCACCCTGTGATTTCCCCCACAGTTCCATTCACCTCTGCGATCCCCCAGACGCCGCTCACCCCCTGCGATCCCCCAGCAAAGTCCATTCACCCTGCCCCCCAGCACCCGCTTACCCTGGGGATCCCCCAGCAGGGCCCCTTCCCTCTGCGATCCCCAACACGGGCCCTTTACCTCTGCGATCCCCCCCGCAAAAGCCCCCCACCTTTTGCAATACCCCACAAAAGCCGCTCCACCCCGGGGATCCCCCCGCAAAGCCGCCACACCTTTTGGGGATCCCCCCGCACATCCATTCACCTCTGCATCCCCCCAAACACGCCCCCCTCACCTCTGCGATCCCCCAGCACCCTCCATTTACCTCTGCAAACCCCCCCGCACCCCATTCCCCCTCTGCAGTCCCCCAGCACGCCGCTCAAACCCTGCATCCCCCCCCACGGGCCCCCCACCTCTGCGATTCCCCCCGCACCCGCCCCCCTCTTTCGAACCCCCCGGCCCCGCCGTCAAACCCCCTGCGATCCCCCGCACTCCATTCACCTCTGCGAAACCCCCAGCGCGTCCATTCACACTCTGCGATCCCCCCGCAAGTCCATTCACCCCTGGGTTCCCCCACGCGTCCATTCAAACCCCTGCGATCCCCCACAAAGTCCTTTCACCCTCCATCCCCCCCGCACCCGCCCCCCCTCGCGATCCCCCAGCACGCCCCCCCTACCCCCTGGGGATCCCCCACACGTCCTTTTACCTCTACGTTTCCCCCCCCACGCCCTTTTTACCTCTGCGATCCCCCAGCATTCCATTCACCTCTTTGATCCCCCGCACGCCGGCCTTTACCCTGCATCCCCCCAGCAAAGGCCCAAACCCCTGCGATCCCCCAGCAAAAACCGTTCACCTTGCCCCTCCCCCCAGCATGTGCTCACCCCCCTGCATCCCCCCATGTCCATTCACCTCTGCCCCCGGGTCCCCCCCGCACTTCCCCTTCACCTCTGCAATCCCCCAGCACCCGCTCAAACCCCTTTCATCCCCCCCGCACGCTGGGTCACCCCCTGCACCCCAGCACCCGCTCACCTCTGCGATCCCCCACACTTTCCCTTTACCTCTGGGATCCCCCGCCCCCGTCCCTTCACCTCTGTGAAACCCCCCCGCACGCCGCCTAACCCTCTGCGATCCCCCCAAAAACGCCATTCACCTCTGCGATCCCCCACGCTCCCCTTCACCTCTGCAAACCCCCAGCACGCCCCACCCCTGCATCCCCCCCGCACGCTGCTCACCTTTTTGCGATCCCCCGCAAAGCCGCTCACCCTCTGCGATCCCCCAGCAAAATCCCTTCCCTCTGCGATCCCCCAACAAAATCCCCTTCCGGGTCTGTTCCCCCACAACGGGCCCCTCACCTCTGCAATCCCCCACACCCGGGCCCACCCTTCTGCATCCCCCACACGCCGGGTTTACCCCCCTTGTGATCCCCCAGCACGCCATTCACCCTGCGATCCCCCCGGGAAAAGGGCCCCTCCACCCTCCCGTGATCCCCCCGCACGTCCTTCACCCCTTCGATCCCCCAGCAAAGCCCGTCACCTTGCATCCCCCGCACTCCCCTTTTACCTCGGCCCATCCCCCCAAAAAGTCCATTTCACCTCTGCATCCCCCAGCACGTTTCATTCCCATCTGCGATCCCACCCCCCCCACTCGCTTTTCGGGCCCCCCTTTCAGGGTGCAAACGCAGCTGATACTACCCGGGGTGGGACCTTTGGACAAGGCCAAAAGCGGACCCCCAATTTTCTCCTATGGGGTTTGACTTCGTAAAACGCAATAACAATTGACACGTCAATTTTTTTAAAGGGGACGAAAACCGAGGAGAGGTCCCCAAAAGCGCATCGCCCATCTCCCGTTGGGGAAAAGCGATGCGCTTTTTCCCTTTAACTCAAAGTTAATCACAAATGACAAATTTTTTGATCATTTTTTTGGATCCGGGAAAAGGATCACAAAAACGTCCCTGTGAACAACCCCTTTAAGCACAGATTTTTTTTCAATTTTTATAGAAAAGTGTCTATGTCCCAATATCTGAACAGAATGAATTTTCTGGTAAAAGGAACTTTGGGCCAAACACTTACATTGAGGGGAAAAAAAAAATTTTATTACTTTTCATTAAAAGCTTCTTTTAATTGCTTCCCAAAATTTTTAAAAAAAAACCCCCCCTTTTTAAAACCCTATTAGGAAGTTACCAAAAAAAAAGCAATTGTGCAAGTGTCAAAGAATTTCTCACCATTGACTGTGTCCTGCTTTATACAAATGTCACCAACATAAAGCATTTTTAAAAAACAGTTTCAGGAAGACTTAAAGGGGTTTTCTCACCACATTTTATTTTGGGTGAAAAATTGAGGGCAAAGGGAATAAAGACAAATTAAATACTGACCTTTACTGGGGGAAGTTCCCCCCAGGGAAAAAATAAAGAATGGGGCGCCCCTTTTACTGGGAACCATAAAAACAGAATGGAAAAACACAGGGGACTCCGCCCGTACGGGGAAATCCCTAGAAAGAAAAGGGGACACAGCGCCTCCCCTTTAAAGGGGAAACCCCCCTAAAAAAGAATAGAACAAAATGCTGCCCCTTAAATGGGGGAAAAACCCCCCAGAAAAAGAATTTGGGGAAACAAACGCTCCCCCCGTACCGGGGAAATCCCCTAGAAAAAGAATGGAGAAACAAAAAGCGCTCCCCTGAACCCGGGAAAATCCCCCCCCTAAAAAACAAATGCAGAACAAGCGCTTCCCTACTTTGGGAAATCCCATAAACAGAATGGAGAAAACAGCGCTCCCCTGAACGGGAACCCCCCAAAGAACAGAATAAAAAACACACCGCTCCCCCCGTACCCGGGAAATCCCCCCTAGAACAGAATAAGAAAACCAAAGCTCCCCTATACCGGGGAAATCCCATAGAACAAATGAAACACAAACGCTCCCCTGGGAACCCCCGGGGCTCCCACAGAACTGTATGAGAAGTTGTGCTCAAACAGGACTGGCTCTCCAATCAGAGCAAACTCTTTTAAGGGGCCCGTTCCCCCAGAGGTTTTGTTCAAATCCCCTCTAAACCCGATTTGTTGGGGGTTTTTCCCAACAATAATACAAAGTCTAAAGTGGGGAAAAAGCCCCTTTTAATAGTGAGAAAAATTAGCCAACCTTCTCCTGTGTTGTGCCAGGGCAAGAACCTGAAAGTGAAGAGGAGGAGCTTATCCTGCAGCACTGGAGGGAAAATCAAACTTCCTGGTCAGGCTTTGGGTTGGTCTGTAGCAGTGATGGATGGATCATCTCTGCTATTTCCTAGCTGTTCCTGTTACACTGACAACAAATGTAAGAGATTTATAAAGTGTAGTACTCAGGCTGCCGAACTCTAAAGAGTGTTTACTTAGCTAAATGAGAAGCTTCCAACGTCTGTTGCTAGAGATAAGACTCTGCAGGGGTGACTCCCCCTGAATGGACTGAGTGAGTGATGGCAGCTTAGAAAAATGAGAGATAAAAGAGAGAGCAGGGAGAGGTGGTGGTAACAAAAAACTACCAAGAGTATAAACCATGCCTATGGCTATAGTCGATATAATTCTTAAAATATAATTTTTAATGATAACATATTAAAAAAGTACCTAGCATATACAAAAGAGAAAAATAACGAACAGCGGAACACCCGCCCCGACAGGGGCGACCCCGTACTGGAACACCCTCTTGGTCCCTAACAGTACTACCAAGAAGACTCAAAACGTACATAAACATAGGACAAAAAACTTAAATAAATAAACAATAATACCACAGGAAAAACAAATAGCTAACTAGACAGTTCACCATAGAACGGACATCACATATACATAAGAATGACCAGACATGTCCACAGTTAACATTAAAGGGAACCTGTCCCATAGGTTATTAGGTTATGCCCCCCTTGCTGAGGGCAGCACAAGCTAGTGTCAGACCTGCTGTTTCCAGCGCTGCGTCCCTTATTCTGTAAGATGCTGTAGTTTTCGTGTATTTAATGCTGAAATCTGCAGTTTTCAGCCAGAAGAGTCATTCGAAGAGTCATTCAAAGAGTCAGTTTTTCTCAAACCCCGCCCATCTGATGTTAGCCCCGTCCACCTCAACTGCCAAACCTATTACTTTGAATAGGTAGAAACATGTGAATAATCGTCAGTGGGCGGGGCTAGCCTTTGGTGGGCGGAGCTAACACCTACTCATGAATAAGATTTGAGGGGTAAATGCTCTAAAACTGCTGCATCTTACAGAATAAAGGACACGGCGCTGGAAACAGCAGGTCTGACACTAGATTGTGCTGCCCTCAGCAAGGGGGGCATAACCTATGTGACAGGTTCCCTTTAATAATAAACGGGACAATACCACAATGAAACAGACATAAGATAAATAAAGATACCTAAACTAGTCCAAGAGGTGGTGGTAAGCAGAGAAACCTGAGTGCTCTAAGAGGAGATTAAAACTCCTTTATCTCATAAGCAAAGAAAAATCAACAAAGCAATGTATTTCAAAAAAGTCTTCAAATATCTGTTAATTGAATTACATGTTTAAAGCCAATTATTGTAGTAGGAAACCCCCTTTAAGTATCGCTTTTTTTGCATTTATTCCCGCCCTGGACAACCCCTTTAATTCTGTATCCCAGTGCAGTCCGCCATCATGTGCCCCTGTTTTTGCAGTTTACAGAGGTAGATGTGTTTGGCTACTCTTCCATTCCTGCTGTGCTTATTATAGTTCATGTTCGGATTCTACAATCATTGATGCAGTCTTTGTGTTCAATGTGCAAAGTTTGCAGCTCGGACAGAGCAATGGTTTGTGCAATCTCCTCTAGACTGGGACGTCTGTGAATAGGTTTTCTCAGCAGTCGGCGTCTGAGGTGCAGAGACCTGTGTTTCTTAATAACCTGATTATTTCCTCTGTTACAAATCCAAGAGAACAAAACTTTGCAAAACAAAATTAACCTGGTGCCTGAGGGCGACATCTATGAATTCGCCTTCTCCATTTCTGTGCCTTATATTGCCGGATTTACAGATGTATGAACAGGTGTACGGTCAAACTTGGTGCAATGTGCGCCTGGTGATACATTTTAATGGGCCAGTGTTATATATTGGAGACTTAAAGGGGTGTTATCGTTTCATTAAATGGTCTTTAGAATAAGGGGACAGTGAAAACAAGCAACTTTGCAATTGGATGTCATTAGCAAAGCTGCCTTGTTCTCACAGTGTCCCTTATCTTGTGTTATATTTACACTGATATCCCAGTGTGGGTCTAATCCTTATCCCTCCTCCTTGCAATTCACTAGCTGAGAGCTCATTTACATTCTGTACAGCCCCTGGGTCGATTCACGGAGCTGTGTCTCTGACTTAGAGTTAGGGGCCGTAGCATTTTCATTTTATACAGGCAGAAGAAACAGAATTACACTGAAGGGCTTACACAATCAGGAAAAAGCACAATTGTATCTGACTCAGAGTTAGGGGCCGTAGCATTTTCTGTCTCCACACCCAGCAGAAACAGACTGCAGCAGATTGTACAAAGAGAAAACATGACAGTTTTGTCCCTGTGCCTAACTCTCCTGCATACATGCAGATCTGTGCCATTCTTAAAAAGCTGTAATACATCTCCAGCTGTGAGAGATCAGTGCTCAGTCTAGATTGAATGCAGCCTGTGGTATGTATACAGCTCTTATAAAATAAGACTGCATAGAGAGAGACACAGTGATATGTGGACTCAGAGGGGAGGGGAGGTGGAGTCTCAGGCCAGCAGTGAAGGGGGGATGATGTCACCCTGCTGGGAGGGGAAGAAACGCCCCTGCATTCACAGAGTTGAGAAGCTAAGAGCAGTGTGAATCAGCCGAAGTAAGGAAGCGATACATCCCCTTTAAAGAGGTTTTATTACCAGAACCACAGCCAGCTTTAGACTCACACTTCCTGTTCAGGCTGTGGGCAGGTCTACAGCAGTTATTGACATATCAGCTCTGCTATTCCTAGCCGTTCATTTTACAATGACATGAGTGAAGGAGATTTATAATCTGTAGTGCACAAGGCTATAGAGTGCTAAGGATTAAGACAGCAGTTTCACAGAGCCCCAGCCAACTTAAGACTCACACTTCCTGGTCAGGATGTGGACAGGTCTACAGCAGTTATTGACATATCAGCTCTGCTATTCCTAGCCGTTCATGTTACAGTGACATGAGTGAAGGAGATTTATAATCTGTAGTGCACAAGGCTATAGAGTGCAAAGAATTAAAACTGCAGTTTCACAGTCACAGCCAGCTTCAGGCTCGCACTTCCTGTTCAGGCTGTGGATGGGTCTACAGCAGTTATTGACATATCAGCTCTGCTATTCCTAGCCATTCATTTCACAGTGACATGAGTGCAGGAGATTTATAATCTGTAGTGCACAAGGCTATAGAGTGCTAAGGATTAAAACTGCAGTTTCACAGTCACAGCCAGCTTCAGACTCACAATTCCTGGCCAGGCTGTGGATGGGTCTACAGCAGTTATTACTACTTAGGATATATTGAAAATTATGAACTTCTTAGTTAACATTTTTGATCAAAACTGCTTAAGCCCACCTTCGAACTTCAACGAGACCTCAATGCAGGTGGGTCCTGCACTGACGATTTCCTCTCTCTAGTTCCTGTTCAGACATCCATACTTTAGGGAGTGAAGGCACCAGCTACCAGGCACACTGCAGTAGATTAAAAAGCCTGTGAAGGTGGGTGGTGTGCAAAAAAACAATGGAGGCAACCACTCCTCCATACACAAGCTAAAAAATGACACCTGGCCCTGCACATCCCAAAAAAATTTTTTGAGAAAATGAGCATAGGTGCACGCTGGTGTGGCGATAATATACGAACACATTCCAATATCAGCGACACACTATCAACTAAAAGAACTATCAAAAGAAATTCCTATGTGCCTTTTGATAGTTCTAAACCTACACAACACTAAGGTTGCGTTCGCCATTTTGTTTAAAAAGTCAAGGAAGCTCTTGATGAGCTCAGAAGCTCTGTGTAGAGATTGCTCTTCCCGAAGTTGTTTCCCTGGAGTTCTCTGTCTTTGCCATTACTTCAATGGTTGATGATTTTTGGACAGATAAAGACAAGCTCCTGGTGATGATGTAAGTACTTAACCTTTGTAACTAAACATTTTGCAAAAGTGTACGCAATATCACACTATTTCTTGTAATCAGTTTATTATATTACTCATATTTTATCATTTTATCATAATTGCTATTTTAAATAAAATTGAGATATATCCTAATTAACCGGCCTTCTTAAAGCCGTATCCAGAACCTGTATTAATAAAACCTGACAAAACACTCCACCAGTGCGCTCCAAGAACCAACTCTACTGGTGGGCTCCAAGAACCAACTCCACTGGTGGGCTCCAAGAACCAACTCCACTGGCGGGCTCCAAGAATCAACTCCACTGTGGCCCCCAGAATCAACTCTACTAGAGGACCCCAAGAACCAACTCCACTGATGGGCTCCAAGAATCAACTCCACTGGTGGCCCCAAAGAAACAAATCAAATAGAGGACCCCAAAAAACAACACCAATGGAGGGCACACAGAACCAAAACCAATGTCGGACTCGAAGAGTCAACTCCACTGGTGGGCCCCAAGAATCACCTGCACTGGTGGGCCCCAAGAATAAACTTCACTGGTGGGCTCAAAGAATCAACTGAACTGTTGGCCCCAAAGTAAAAACTACACTGGTGGGCACCAAGACTCAACTCCACTGGTGGGCTTCAAGAACCAACTCCACTGGTGGCCCCAAGAATCATCTCCACTGGTAGGCCCCAAGACTCATCTCCACTGGTGGGCCCCAAGACTCATCTCCACTGATGGCCCTTAGACTCAACCCCACTGGTGGCCCCAATAATCAACTCCACTGGTGGACCCCAAGATTCAACTGCTTTGGTGGCCCCTTGAATCAACTCCACTTTTGGGCCCCAAGAATCAACTCCACTGGTGGCCCCAAGAATCAACTCCACTGGTGGCCCCAAAAATCAACTCCACTGGGCCCCCCAAAACAACCCATGG
>JAODAL010017698.1:0-76942 GCA_025379985.1 Phyllomedusa bahiana
ACAGAGCCAGGGACCCAACTGGCACAGAACAGGAGGGAGGTCTGGAAGCTAAAAGCTTGATCCTGGAGTTAGATAGGAAGCTAGGCTGTGTACAGTCTGCAAATTCAGAAAGAAAGAATTGCATAGGAAAAAATAAGGGAGGAAAAAAAGAAAGGAAAGACGGAATGACAGAAAGAAAAGAAAGAAAGAGAAGACAAAAAAAGACAGAACTGCATAGGAAAAAATAAGGGAGGAAGAAAAATAAAGACGGAATGACAGAAAGAAAAGACAAAAAGAAAAGACAAAAAAAGACAGAACTGCATAGGAAAAAATAAGGGAGGAAGAAAAAGAAAGGCAGAAAGAAAAGACAAGAGAAAGAAAGAACTGCATAGGAAAACAATGGAGAAAGAAAGAAATGTTTAGACAGGGAGGTATAGGACTGAGAGAAAGGAAGATAGATTCTATAGGATGGAGAGATGGATGGATCTTATTCTTGGAAAAAAAGTTCCTGCTAGAGCAGAACAGACGCTTTCGCAAAGAGTAATTAATGTTTTTACTTTTTTTTGGGAGTGCAGCTACGTTTTGGATTGTATAGTCAGATTAAGAGGAAGGAAGGAAGATAACAAGGAATAGACAGAGGGAAATATCAGATTGAAAGAAAGGAATGAATAAATAAATAAGAAAGGGTTAAACAGAGAGAAATGTCAGATCCAGAGAAGGGAAGGACGATAGAAAGATACATAGATAATGAGCTAGATAGATAGATAGATATGGGATAGAGAGATAGATAGATATGAGATAGATAGATATGAGATAGATAGATAGATAGATAGATAGATATGAGATAGATAGATATGAGATAGATAGATAAATATGAGATAGATAAGATTAGATATGAGATAGATAGAATAATAGATAGATAAAAATGAGATAGATAGATAGATAGATAGATAGATATATATAGATATGAGATAGATAGATAGATATGAGATAGATATGAGATAGATAGATAGATATAGATATGAGATAGATAGATATAGATATGAGATAGATAGATAGATATGAGATAGATAGAGACATAGATAGATAGATATGAGATAGATAGATATGAAATAGATAGATAGGAGATAAATAGATAGATATGTGATAGATAGATAGATATGAGATAGATAGATGAGAGGTTTTGTAACCAATTCACTGCTGTATAAACCTTATTCCTATGATTCTGCTACAATAACAAATATTCTGTTAATCGACAAATAACTAGAACATTACTGGAAAGTCGTGGAGGTGATGGGGAGGAGGTGTCGGATAAATTGCAGTTTTTGGTTGATGCATTGAACTTCTGTGCAGCGGATAATGGTGATAATAACAGGACTGTGGGAATGTACTAAGCGGCGCAGAGGTCACAGGAGACATCTGTCTGGAGAGGAGACGCGTGCGCGGCGCGAGCCCACACTACCCAGCGCGATCGGCTATAAGGAGGATATCCTATCTATCCCTCTATCTCTCCTCATATCCCTCTATCTCCCCTCATATCCCTCTATCTCCTCATATCCCTCTATCTCCTCATATCCCTCTATCTCCTCATATCCCTCTATCTCCCCTCATATCCCTCTATCTCCCCTCATATCCCTCTATCTCCTCATATCCCTCTATCTCCCCTCATATCCCTCTATCTCCCCTCATATCCCTCTATCTCCTCATATCCCTCTATCTATCTCCCTATCTGTCTATCTATCTAACCTATCTGTCTATCTATCCATCCATCCCTCTATCTATCTATCTAATATCTATCTATCTCATATCCCTCTATCTATCTCATATCTATCTATCCCTCTATCTCCTCATATCCCTCTATCTCCCTATCTGTCTATCTATCTATCCATCCCTCCCATATCTATCTGTCTATCATATATCTCTCTATCTGTTATAAATCGTTCTTTATCAGATATATAGTATCAGTCTATATATTCACTGCCTCTTCTTTATGTAACAATCTCTTTATCCGTCCATTTCCATCTTCCTGTTCCATCCACCTCTTTTCTTCATCACACGTTGCACTGACACATTTTTTACACACAGTAAAATAACCCTTGTTCCTCATTCGTTTATTTCAGCCGATAATACTCGCCTCTGACATCATCAACCATTATAACTATTGACCATACGCAGGTTTGCTCACCTGATGAGCCTGATAGTAATGCGCGGTTATGGGGGGCTCCAGGGTCACTCACCTTCTCCTTGGCTTTTCTGTGTGGACGTCTCTCCTCTTCCTCACGTTTCTTGGCTGGATACAATGTAACAGGGCAGATCTCCATTGCACCTCAGCCTCGGAGGGTCTGTGCCCTGAAGCCTACTTTGGGCCTGGACAACCAGTAGCCCAGCAGTAAGAGGAGCTCCGTGGTGTCCACCCCCTTTAAATTACTGGAGGAAATTTTAATAAAAAAATGCGTTTTTTATAACTTATAATTATATAGTAGCACAGAATGAGGATGATGAGGATAGTCCTCCGCACCTTCTGCACCATCCATTAAGGTTTGCTCCCAGTCCCAGCTGGGCAGGAGCTGATCACTGACCAGTGCTGCATCTGTTCAACCATTTGACAATACATCATTGGGACTCTATAGGGAGTTCAGGTTGTGTAAGGAGCAAAATTACAGAAAACAAAACAGGTACCAGCTCACCTTGAAAGATGTCAATCAATAGAGAGTAGAGGTGCAAGGACAAAAGAAAGGAGGCTTGACCGGCTGGAGACCAGCATAGCCGCATGTGGCCGGTAATAGTGCAGCACCAAATCAAAAATAGATTAAAAAATATTATTCCTTAATAGAAAATCCATGTTAAAAAGCAAACGCAGCATTGCAAGTAGCTGACGCGTTTCGGGTATATAACCCTTTTCGCAGCATTAAGGGTTGAATATACCCGAAACGCGTCATGAGATATCTGAAGACAATACAGAGAGTATAAAAGTAAGGGATTTTATAAAGAGGAGAGGATAGAGGAGACAACACTTCCCCTCCACAAGAAATCGTGGAGACGACAGAAAGAGAAGGGTGGAATGAGCAACACAGAGCAGATAATGGAGACAGTATATAGAAGAGAGCAGGGCAGAGGGGAGAAGATGATAGGACCTTACAGTATAGATAGGAGGAGGTGATGAGGACAATACAGACAAAAAGACATGGCGAGAAGAGGATGGAGGAGACAATATAGAAAACATTATGAGGAACACCTCCATAGGGTGCTTTCACACGTTTTTGGTGCGTTTTTCATTGCATTTTTTTTTGTGCAGGAAGGTACAGCAATTAATGCTGTACATTACTGCACACAAATCCCGGTAAAATCGCGGTAATTACCGCGATTTTTGTGCAGCAATGTACAGCATTAATTGCTGTACCTTCCTGCACAAAAAATGCAATGAAAAACGCACCGTGTGAAAGCACCCATAGGCGACAATTGAGGTGATAGAAAATAGAAGGTGAAGGGGGCAACACAGTAAATAAAAGGTGATGGGGACAGAAGAAGAAGAGACATTATGAAAATTGGGATCTGCGTAGAGAAGAGCAGGTGGGAACATGAGGATTATAGAAGTGCAGGAGCTGAACACAGAGGAGGCGACGAAGAAGACACGAGGAAGAATTAAGAATTTTGTGCAAAATTAAATAATAATAATAAATCCCAATGATCTCCATTAATAAGAGCTGCAGGAAACGATGAAATATAGACTAGAAATCTGACATTAATCCTAAGGTGACAGCAGACCCAATATACAGCAGATACCTCATGGACATGACGGTACAGGGCGTTCAATGAGCCATTACATTGTGCACATTATGGACGTGAAGCCACATATAGGTCAGGAATACAGGAACCATACTGTAAAGGTGTGAGAAATGCGGGGGAGTCTTTCAGGACCCCTGAGGCAGTGGACAGCGACCACCATATATTGGAACCCTGTTTCCCCGAAAATAAGGCATCCCCCGAAAATAAGACCTAGCGCATTTTTTTTATGCAATCCAGCGTTTGGCTGCTTCTGCTGATGTTTGTGATGAAATCACTACAATATATTAATACATGTTGATTTTTTGTTCAACAATAAACGTGAATTCTTGTTCATGGAAAAATAAGAAATCCCCTAAAAATAAGTCTTAGCTCGACTTTAGGAGCAAAAACTAATATAAGACACTGTCTTATTTTCAGGGAAACAGGGTATGTATCATGTCGGCTGACCTAGTACAGGGGTATTATCTATGCAGCAAGCGGTCAGGGGGGCTCATCTCTGCCTCTAGCCAGCCCCTCCCCCATTATAACCACCATCCCTCAGTAGATAGCCCCTCCCCCATTATAACCACCATCCCTCAGTAGATAGCCCCTCCCCCATTTTAGCCCCCCATCCCTCAGTAGATGGCCCCTCCCCCATTATAGCCCCCCATCCCTCAGTAGATAGGTTCCTTATACTTTCAGGGGCAGATGGTGCTCAGACGCCAAGTTCTCCTTACAATAAAACAAATAACAGGTCGGAGATGAGTGCACCCCAAGCTGGGGGAGATGTGGTCCCAGAAGAGTAGAGGTAGCAGTGGGGAGGGGTGGGGGCATCAATGCTTGGAAGAAAGGACGCTCCATGCTCCATCTGCCTCATTTGCCCGGGTCATGTGATTATTTACCCCCCTATCCTCAAATCTGTTCATCCATTACAACAGTGAATTCTGCCATATAGTAACAATGGGCGGCTGCATTATAGACCGCAGAGACCGCATTGTCCGTACATGTACGCGCACACAAGTGATAGCATGTGATGTAATCTCCCCTATTGCTCCATATAATTCCCTAACGGCGCCTGCGAGAGACAAAGCGCAGAGTAATTGCGATATATGACACAGTGCATAGACTTCTACACGCTCCCTCTTTCCGTATTTCTTCTTTCCTTCTCTTTTTCTCGGTCCCTCTTTTGTCTTTCTCTCTGTTTTGCTCTCTCTCCCTCTTTATGTCCCCATCTCTCTATTTTCGTCTCTTTCTCTATTTGTCGACTTTAAGTCATTGTCTCTATTTTATTTCGCTGTATGTCTGTCTCTCTCTTGTATCTATATCTGTCTACCAATTTTTATTTCTTTCTTTCTCTCTGTCTCTATCTTTCTCCCCATCGCTCTATCTTTTCTTCTCTCTCTCTCTCTCTCTCTCTTTCTTTCTCTCTGTCTCCATCTCTCCTCATCTCTATCCTCTTTTTCTTCTTTTTCTTTCTTTCTTACTTTTTCGCTCTTTCTTTCTTTCGCTCTGTCTCTTTCTCTCTGTCTCCCTTTCTTTCTCTTTCTTTCTCTCTCTGTCTCCATCTGTTTCTCTCCATCTCTATCTTCTTTCTTTCTTTCGCTCTCTCTTTCTTTCTCTGTCTCTCTTTCTTCCCATCTCCTTATCCTCTCTTTTTCTTTCTTTTTTCTTTCTCTCACTCTCTCTCTTTTTCTCTGTCTCACTTTCGCTGTCTCTCGCCCTTTCTTTCTTTCTTTCTATCTTGCTTTCTTTCGCTGTCTCTGTATTTCTCTCTGTCTGTCTGTATCTTGTTCTATTACATGTATCTGTTTATTTCTGTTTATCTATCTCGTTGTGTCTATCAATTTTTTGGACATTCTTTTTAATAATCTCTATTCTTAAGCCTTTCTCTCTCTCTCTCTTTCTTTCTCTCTCTCTGTGTCTCTCTCTCTCTCTCTTTCTTTATCTCTCTCTCTCTATTTCTCTCTCTCTCTCTCTTACTCTCTCTCTCTCTCTCTTCCTCTCTCTCTCTCTCTTTCTCTCTCCCCCTCTCCCCTTGTAAAATGAACGACATGAAAGCTCTCCCTTGCTGTGAGACTTATCCTAGGGATGCACTGATTGTGACAGCAGAGCGGAGATCATTCCCACCATCAGTCCCATCACACCTCATATTGGGTATTCAGGATCTCAGTGACCTCTATAGAGCAGCAGGGTCTGGATGCAGAGCAGCTGCTGAGAGGTACGAGACGCGTGCGGAGCTCACACACAGCTCACCCTCCATCAATTAGTGATGGATCAATGCAATCAGATGGGGGATGGCGCTCCCCAGGCTGACGCGTGCAGAGAGGGATAATCTGCCACAATTTGGGGTGAAATGGGAAACCCCTGAACTGCGGGCCCTGAAGAAGCGAGGGTTGAAGGTCATTTTTTTAATGCTTTTTTATAAGGAAAATCCCGGTTGTAATAGACAAGAGTTCCTATGTATATACCTATTAAAGGGGTTTTGCCAAATGGCAAAATCCTTTCTAATATCTATTATTTTTTTTCTTTTAAATTATCTTTTATTATATTTTATCTTTTTTCTATCTTCTTTATCTATCCTTTTTTTTTTATTTAAATTTAATCTTCAATAAACATAAAATACATTAAATTTAAAAATTTCCAAATTCTATTACTTAAAGGGTCAATTTTCCTATCCCATTCTATCAAACTCACTACAAGCTGACCTCAGTGAATGGAGTAGGCAAAAAAGAAAAACTAGAGCTAATATACCCCCGGGGGTTTGGAGAAAACTAGTGGCCTTGGGAAACTGACAAACCCAAAATATGAACGGATCCCCAAAGGCAACTAGCCCCTTTTTTGAAAATATTATTCTCTCTTTAAAGGAGATATTTTTGGTATACCCTATTTTTATTCTATCCAATTTTGAATGGGTTTTTTTTAGGCTTAGTGGTTTCATTTCAGGACAAATTTTTTTTGGGGGTTTATCCCGTAAAGGGGAAGGGTTTGGGGGCTGATTGGGGAAATTATAGTGGTTTATTTCTCTATAAAAATATTTTTTTCCCACAGCATACATTCTGAATTACTGTGAACCCTTTGAAGTTATAACTGGTCAATATTGGTGAGTCTATCATTTTTTTTAAACATTTTGAATAAAGGTTATATTTTAAGTGGAATATTTTTTTTTTTTTCCCTGTGGGAAAAAAGGGTTCGGTAGCTATAGGACCATGCTGGCGCCTATCAGGGAGTTGAACAGGTCTGTAGCTATAGCGACCTGAGGAGCGATGCGCCCTAAAGGGGGAGATCTAGGAATAGGTAGGACACTTTTAATGGACACATATTACAAGATCTTTAATATAAAAAGCATTCCATGTTGTGAGACAACCCCTTTAAGGAGTTGTCCATCACCTCCATTTGGCTTCCCGAATCCTAAAAAGAATAGGGAGATCAACCACCGCTCCATTTTCAACGGAAATGTCCGTGAGATCGGTGTAGATCCCCAAGGTGGGCCCCGCTCCCATCATACCTTTAGGCACATCCTTTCAATATGCCATCAATGTTTGAGATAGGAAAACCCTTCTAACCTGACAATTAATGCACTATGATGTTTCACCTATTTCAATGCTTTTCAATGGCTTTCGTTGTGAAATAATATCAGATAACCTGGTGCCAAATAGACTTTGCTGTATCTGTAGTCTTTATTGAAATAACCATTTCAATGTTTTGTCTATACAACTCCAATACAGAACTATGGGAGACATGTATTATCGGGTTTTTCACCCTCTTCCAGTGTAAAATGCACCTAACTGAGCGGGTTGTGTCTTGCCCTAATGAAGTGTTAGGCGCTTGTTCATAAGACTCACATTTTAATGGCCAAAAAATGAGGGGGTGTTCTGGGGGGTCGCACCAAATCTAATATTAGACACATATATGAATGCGGTTCGGCAAAACCAGGCGCATTACTGCTCGGACAGGCAGAACTATCTCAATGTGGCCTGAGCCTGAGGAGCTGAAGTGGAGCTAGATTTACTGTTAGGGCAAAAAATGTCCATTATTTCTCACCTTACATCAGTACAATAATAAAAAGTGATTTCTGATAATTATCAAACTGTATAAAAAAATTTTTTTTACATTGAAATAATGTTATCATATAAAAATATATAGCATCCCAAAAATATAAAAATATTTATAAATGTATTTAAAATGAATAGAATCTAAAACTAATTTTACATTAAATAACCCCATGATGATGATGATCAGATTTTTACATTTTTTCTACATTAAATTTGAAATGTATTTTTGCTGCTCTCGCCCTTTATTCTACATACATCAAGAGTCGGCACAGCACAGGTATTGCTGGGATCTGTGGTCCTCCAAGCAGGATCAGTCCCATAGTCTCTATTCACTGACATGCTATTCTAATGACTTTTCTTTCATTTCCAGCCTATCTATAACCTATATACATGTTTGGCGCGTTACTTATGTGCATAATGTGCTAAACACACAGGTGAGGCTCGGTGAACTTTAGACACCATGGGCCACATGTATGAACCTGTTTAGGTCTAAAACTCACTTTTTTGCCCATAGGTTACTATGGGCAAAAGAGTGAGTTTTCGACCTAAACTTTTTCACACATGTGGCCCCATTTATGAGCGCACAAAAAACACTTTCATACATTCAGGCGAATTATACCCTGAAAAATAGATGCAAAAGGGCACTTGGATGCGCCGAGTTCCATACATGTGTCTCTATGGTAACAGACTTCAAGCAAAGTCAGTGTAGTCTGACCCTATTTTCATTTTCCTCTCTATCTGTTCTCTGTTCCTGGCTACTCTATAAAATGTAGTGGACACATGAAAAGGACTTCTTGTTTCTGGTCCTGTAGACACATAGATCTGCATTGAAGCTGCATACATTTAGCAAGACTATGGGCAAAGTGGCTTTTTTTTTTATACTTTAACTACAGTGAAGCAATTAAATAAAATCTGTTGCATAGGTGGTTGCACATTTTACAAAAAAAAGCACATAAATGCTGTGACGCTAAAATAAATGGAGGAGCTCCTTGTGGAGACCCTGTCCCTTGGCATGGGCTAATTGAATGTGAAATCTACAATTATGGCCACATGTATGAAAACTGTTTAGATATAGGTTACTATGGGCAAACAAGTGAGTTTTAGACCTAAACAGTTTTGATACATGCAGTCCTTAATGTGCGACATGAAAGGTGTCGCCAAAGCCCATATATTGTAGATCCATCATTGGCTTCATTTGCACATGAATATAAGGTGAGACTGGTGTAGACAGAAGACTTCTCATTCTAGTGACTATGCACATCCCACCAATTTTATATTCCTGTTTGCCATCACATCTCCCCCAACAACATTGGTGACCACTATAATCCCCTTTATTCTGCCTAATCCATTGTATCCCAATGATACTTTACCTGCTGCACTTTAGCATCAATTATCATGGTTTTCCCACTGGTAACAGTATTGGATCACCTATGAATAAGGTCTTACCTCATGCAACGTGGATGAGCAGCGACCAGTCTGTGAAGAGGAGGCAGCCAAGGATCTGGAGATCTCCAGCTCAGGAGCAACCTCATGGAGTGGAGGAGGTTTGAATGAGGAGGTCTGAGAGCAGTGGGATGAGGCCTGAGAGCTGGGTGGGGGCTGTGCACCCTATTCCCCTCCATCTGTCCTGACGCGTGGAGCTCTCGTGTCTCATCATCCCATAGACCAGGAGCAGGGGGGCATCTCATCACACACAATACCCTCATTACAGGGGATTACACCAGGGACTCCGGGCCGTTACCTAAGCTCCCATCCTCTACTACAGATACTTATGCATCTCAAAAAATTAGAATATCATTGAAAATTAAAGGGGTCTCCAGGATCTTTTTATTTGTTATAGGGCTCACAAATGTATTCTATTAAACCTCGTAATTCATACTGTAATGAGTCTATACAATACATGGGTTTCTCTATTTGACTTCAATTATTGATGTCAATGATCTTTTCAGTGGTATTCTAATTTTTTGAGATTCATTAGTACATGGAATTAAGAGAGCTGTGAAGTTATACTGATGGAGTATGTAAATCTCTGGCAGCTGGGGGTCTCTGAGGGGTAACGTGGTGCTACTGCCATATACTGTCCACCATTGTGGGTCGAAAAAAGCACAAAGGGTTCTGTGCATCATATATAAAGCGAGAGAGTAATTAGACAGACAGACAGATAGGTAGGTAGGTAGATAGAACAATTGTGAGGGACACAAAGGCCTCGTTCACACGGCTTATTTCAGAACGTATTTACAACGGATTTTCCGATGTAATACGTTATGAAATCAGTTGAAAATCAGTTGCAAATAAGTGCCCCTAGTGTGGGAAATATTTGTTGTTTTTTCCCCCCGGTTCCATCAAATCATTGTGGTGGTGAAAGTGGAAAAAAATTGAATGTCAATTGTTTTTCCGTGGATTGCCCTGTCAAACCCCGGCGGAATCGGCGGGTTTTTTGGCGTGTGGCCGGGTTTTTTATTTAAACATAGAAAAAGGCTGGATTTTTTGGAAGGTTTGCCGAGGATTGAATCGTCAATCCGTCGGCAAAAACCGTCCGAAATAAGCCGTTTTTGAACGGGCCAAAGAGGATAGTTTTTGTAGTATATAGAAGTTGTTTTAATCTGTATACCCTCTCATAAAAAGGTTAACCATACACAGGGTTGGAGCTGGCGCCCGAAAATTTATTTTTAATAAGGTAAATAGCTTTGAAAAATCCATTTGGCTGCTTTCACCAGGCAGTTTTGGTGCTTTTAATGGTTCCATTACATGCCTTTATACCGCTTTTTCTTTCCATTGTCAAAAATTTTTCAGAAATTGTTTAAAGTAAGTCATCAAGGACTGGTTGGGAAGTCTTGTGATACTACAACAAACCAATCACTCACTTTCCAAACAGTTTAGATAAGTGAAAGAAGCTTGCTGGTTATAGAAGCAGTTTAATTGAAGCGCGGTTAAAACTGCACCAAAACTGCGCTGTGTGAAAGCAGCCTAAGGATATTTTATTATAATAATAGATGAAATAGAACCACAGGGAGAATAAAACAATAACTTAAAAACGTGAGGGGATGGGAGCTACGCGTTTTGCTGGAGACCCCTGTTATGAGAGAGATGGGTAGATACGATAGATAGATACTATGGTTAAGGTGTGAGATAATAAAGCTATGAGATAAAGATATGAAATATATACATGGGTGGATAAACATCAGTTGGTATCGTTGTTAGAGAGATAGATAGGTATGGGATAGATTGATAGATTTTGATAGATAGATAGATAGATAGATAGATTGATAGATAGATAGATAGATACTATAGTTGTGAGCTAGAGAGAAATAGATAATCCAGAGATCATATGTGGTCAGACTACATCTGTGTCACTGCCAACATCGCCTCTATATTTGTCCAAATTGCTCCAACATGGCATGGTGCTGAGAGCCCTTCTCAAGCGGTCCCAGCTGCCATGTACATTGTGTCAGGAGGGGGACGCTGCACTGCTCCCTGCTTTTCAATGAGAATACTGGGAAGTATTGGTGTCTGGGAGCAGGGCTGGATGTGAAGGGGGCACACAGAGGTTCCCAGGGTGTGGGGGAAGGGAGAGGTCTGGGAGGCTGTGGGGACAATCCTGGAGGTAGCTTGCCCTCATGCTGATCGCGCTGAGAGCTGAAAGTCTCTGAGATCCTTGAACAGTTGGTTTCTAGACTATGTTTGTGTGTTGCACATTATAAAGTTTTGTCACTTTCTGTTTATTTACCCCCCCCCCCCCATCCAGAACAGAGCCTGCTCTCACCTGATGTGCTAATGCTACCTGTGTGAGCCTGGGAGTACAGGAAATCCAGCCTATAAGGTGCTTCACACAGTGCATTTTTCATGCGTTTTTTGTGCAGGAAGGTACATAATCGCGGTAAAATCCAAAATTCAGGTTATTTGGTTCACAGGAGACGGCTTCGGGGCGATCTAATAAATGTATCAAAGGTCAATATAGAAATCTCTCCCAAAGATCGTATTAATATACCCAGGACATGTAATCCAGAACATGGGGGGCGTCTCTACAAAAACATAGAAGGGATTCTTTTACTGGAAGAGCAAGTGAAGTTCAATAAAGCATCTGGATACATTTCTAGTTGTATAATAGAACAAGTTATAGTGACCGGGGATCTGGAGGAAAGGGTTCTGGATACATTTCTAGATGAATAATTGAACTTAGTTATAGTGACCTGGGTTTCTGGAGTAGGTCTGGATACATTTCTAGATGTAATAATATACAAGTTATTGTGAACAGGATCGGAGTAGGTCTGGATACATTTCTAGATGTATTAATAGAACAAGTTATAGTGACCGGGATTCTGGAGAAGGGTCTGGGTACATTTCTAGAATGTTATAATAGAACAAGTTATAGTGAAAGGGATTCTGGAGTAAGGGTCTGGATACATATCTAGATGTTATAACTATATCAAGTTATAGTCGGACCGGGAGATTCTGGAAAGGGTCTGGACTACATTTCCCTTTTAGATGTAGTAATATAACTAGGTGTATAGTGACCAGGTTCTGGAGAAGGGGTCTGGGGACATTTCTAGATGTAATATAACAAGTTATAGTGAACGGGATTCTGGTGAAGTTCTGGATAACATTCTAGATGTAATAATATAAACTAAGTTATAGTAGACCGGGATTCTGGAGACGGGGTCGTACGATCCCTGGGATTTTTTCTGATGCGAGATTTGAAGTAAGGAAGGATAATTTCCCTTAATTGAGGACAATTGTACTTCTACCTCATGGGGTTTTTGCCTTATTCTGGATTTACTCACTATAACACAATAGGCTGAACTGGATGGACGTCTGTCTTTTTTCAGCCTTGCAAACTATGTAACTATATAAGTAAGAGTTCCAGTAAGGAAGAATGCTCAGGTGATGCGTGCCAGGTAGGTGTGGAAGGATATTAATTTAGGATAGGTGTGAGGAGGGTGGAAAAATTACAGCAGGGTGTAGGGCAGTGATCTAAAGACAACAAGGTGGCACCTTAATAGGGTTTAGTAATAGATTCTATGAAAGTTTCACAACAAGAGCTGACTTCAAAATGACAGAACATAATAATAGTAACATAAACTAGACAAAACGGTGGAAGAACAATAGGAGGACTAGATGAGGTGACTGGAAGCAAGACATCAGGTGCTTACTGACCTTAAAGGGGTTTTGCCACAATCCTCATTTCATACCTCCAGCATCCAGCTCTTAGCTCTGTGTGCTCAGAAGGGGGCGTGCATGATTTGTTTGAATTGCAGAATCATGTGACCCAGCTTCGATGGACATCACCAGGACTTTCCTCTCTCTAGTCAAAGAAAGGTCTGTTTGTAAAGCATTGCTGGATTAGCTCAGAGGTAATAGTTTTTACCCTCCACTCTCAAGGGCCCCTAGGTTCAAATCCTGCAGGAACGGAAACCTGTGTTTTTTTTCTCTTTATCAATGCACAGACTCTGATTGGTGGTTTCTTTTTTATTATATTTGCAATGTTTGTATATAATTACTAAGGTGTACAGAGGACGGGGAGTAGAGTGACAACACCGGGGGTTTGAACACTCAGTAGCTGTCGATGAGAGGAGAGCCTGTGTGATGTATGAGCATGCTTGCGGGACCTGGACTGAGGAGATATCAGCCTATTTACAACCCTGGTCGTATCACCTGGAGACGAGCTGTAAACTATGATCCACTTAAGGAGCAGCTAAAATAAAAAACGGTGCAGTATTTTTAAATAATATTGAAATGTGTGAAATTGTTTGTCATTCATTTGCCTAAGATTCCAATGTTCAATTTTACTTAATGGCAAATACACCTTTAAAGGGGGTTTTGCTCGTAGTGAGTTCCTTTACCTCCTTATCAGATCGGGGGAGTATTATAAAGCAAATCGTATGCCTGAGTCAAGAATGCTGCAGGGGTGCTGAGGGGTAGGGGGGATGAGCACATGAGAGCGTGGAAGCAGGGAGAGTATCTAAATGTTGATTCAAATAACTTTACAAGTGTGGATTCGCTATTCAGCAGACTGGAATCATACAATGCTCTTTCTCCACTGCCACCTTCATTGTTCCCGGTCTTCTGATATGAAGTGAAACACACTAGAGCAGCAGGATCAGCTCCTGGTCATGTCTAATGTAATTTAGGTAACTTAAAGGGGGGTCTGAGCAAGTGCTGTAGTTCTCACAGTCTTCCACTTTTTGTAAATCATACATTTATTTAGAAAAAGTGATTAAATACCCATTTTGGAGGATCCCACGTCAACATTACATCGTGGCAAAACCCCTTTAAGGTGAACAAGTGGGGAGGAATATAATCAGTAGATTGAGATGACGCAGGTAGGAAAGTAACAGGATGCATGTTGGGATATACTCAGGTATAGATGAGGAGACCTAAATTAATTTAAAAAAAAAATATAAAATATGGGGTATGCAATGATAGAAATGTGCCGATTGAAGACAATATACATGAGAAGAACATTTAGGAAAAATGAGGGCTTCACGTATCGATTATGTGGGGTAGACTCAGGATCAGGAGAAGATACTGTAGGAGCTCAGGTATGGAAAGTACAATGTGGTGGTCAAAGAAGAGGCAGCTAGATTTGGTTTGAAAGAATTCTTAAAGAAAGGCTCTCACAGTGCTGCACCTCTACATCTACCTCCCTCATCTCTGTATACACCCTACCCGCTCTCTCCGCTCTGCTATGATTGAGACTACACACATCATCCTTCGATACCTCACATGCCCGGTCTCCAAGAGGATTTTGCACGTATGCAACTTTCTCTGGTAACATGTTACGCCCATGTGTTCAGGCACATCTCGCAACATCACATTTTAAGTGCGCTCTGTATAAAATCATCTTACTTAGGACTAGCCATATCATGTTCCCTAATTAATTGGCCAACCCCCCAAATTCTTGTCACAGATTCATCACTTCCTGCACTTTGGCACCCTCAGGCACTTATCTGTATATAGATGTTATGTTGGATTGGCACGGTTCATCCACGTTTTATGTATACTACCCCATATTTATGTAACATGGCCGGACCATTGTAAACCAAGCATTGTCACTTTTGTTTCACCCATACTCCCTTTTGATTGTAAGCTCTTGTGGGCAGGGACCTCCACACCTTGTGTCTTCATTTGTAAGTAAGCTTTTTTTATAATATAATGTCTGGTTTGTCTGTAGCTTATTCACCTCCTTTTGTAAAGTGCTGCGGAATATGTTGGCGCCATATAAATAAAGATTATTATTATTATTATTATTAAGGATGCATTGGAGAAAGGTGACCAGGAGAGTGAGGGTTACCTGGAGAAATATGGAGGGAGACAATGCAGAACACAAGGTGATCATGTAGAAATCAGATTAGGGAAGACTGGAGATGCAGGAAATCAGATATGAAGATGCAGAGCCGTCAGTGCACAATATAGGCCAGATAGGTGGGTACGAGACAGAGCAAGATATAGAAAGTGCAGACTACAAGCGGAGAGATGCAAAAGTCACATGATTTAAAGGGGTTTTGCCAAGATGTAATGTTGACGTGGGATCCTCCAAAATGGGTATTTAATCACTTTTCTAAATATATGTGATTACAAAAAGTGAAGCCTGTGAGAGCTACAGCATTGCTCAGTCCCACCTAGTTTCCTGAAAGTTTACATTAAGACACGACCAGAGGAGCTGAACAAGCCGACCTTGCATGAAAAACCTTTCTTTTCTCGATGACAGTCAAAATGACATGAGCTTTCAAGGGTATGGGGAGAAAAGGGCAGTGTTATGTGCCTGTGTCTTGCTGTTATAGATTAACCCACTGTTGTAAAGTTTTTTTTGAGTTAAGGTTTGTGACGCTCCTCTTATTCTCACTCTATGCTCACCCCCTCCCACTCACCCCCTGCAGTCTTTCATGACAGTTGTGATTTGTACAGGTGGAGGCTGGTGAAGGCGGTGCTACAGGTGGAGGATTGTGAGGAGTGTCAGGTGGAGGCTGGAGAGGCGTGTACAGGGGAGGCTGGAGAGGAGGTTTGTACAGGTGGAGGCTGGAGAGGAGTGCAACAGCGTGGAGGCTGGTGAGGAGTGCAAGGTGGAGGCTGGAGAGGAGGTTTAAGGTGGAGGCTGGAGAGGTGTGTAAGGTGGAGGCTGGAGAGGAAGTGTACAGGTGCGAGGCTGGAGAGGTGACGTACAGGTGGAAGGCTGACGAGAGGAGCGTTACAGGTGGTGGCTGGGAGGGAAGTACAGGGGAGGATGGAGAGGAAAGTGTACAGGTGGAGGCTGGGAGGAGTTGTACAAGGTGGAGGTGGAGAGGCGGTGTACAGGTGGAGGTGGAAGAGGGTTGTGTACAGGTCGGAGGCTTGAGAGGCGTGTACAGGTTGGGAGGCGGAGAGGCCGTGTACAGGTGATGGCCGGTGAGGGCCGTGTTACAGGTGGAGGGCTAGGAGAGGCGTGTACAAGTTGAGATTGTAGAGCAGGGTATATAGTGGAGGCTGAAGAAGAGTATACAGGGGTAGACTGGAGAGGAATATACAGGTAGAGACGAGTATACAGGTAGAGGTTAGAGAGAGGGGCATATAGAGAAGACTGGAGATGAGTATGCAGATGGAGAGTGGGGTAAATAGTGGAGGCTGGAGAGGTGAATACAGGTGGAGGTTGGAAAGTGGGTTTATAGAGGAGGCTGTAGAGTGGCGAAGATAGCTGAGGCTGGAGAGGAGTATACAGGTGGAGGCTAGAGAGGAGTATACAGGTGGAGAATAAAGAGGAGTATACAAGAACAGGCTGGAGAGGAGTAAACGGGTGATGGCTGAGGAGCTGGGTATACAGAGGAGGCTGGAGAGGAGTAAACAGGTAAAGACTGGAGAGGAGTATACAGGTAGAGACTGGAGAGGAGTATACAGGTGGTGGCTGGAGAGGAGTATACAGGTGGAGAATAAAGAGGAGTATACAGGTGGAGGCTGGAGAGGAGTATACAGGTGGAGGCTGGAGAGGAGTGTACAGGTGGAGAATAAAGAGGAGTATACAGGTGGAGAATAGAGAGGAGTGTACAGGTTGAGAATAGAGAGGAGTGTACAGGTGGAGAATAGAGAGGAGTGTACAGGTGGAGAATAGAGAGGAGTGTACAGGTGGAGAATAGAGAGGAGTGTACAGGTTGAGAATAGAGAGGAGTATACAGAGGAGTGTACAGGTGGAGGCTGGAGAGGTTTATACAGGTGGTGGCTGAGGAGCTGGGTACATAGAGGAGACTGGAGGAGAGGAGGTTGTAGGTATATAATGGAGGCTGGAGAGGAGTATACAGGTGGAGAATAGAGAGGAGTATACAGGTGGAGAATAGAGAGGAGTATACAGGTGGAGGCTGGAGAGGAGTATACAGGTGGAGGCTGAGGAGCTGGGTATATAGAGGAGGTTGTAGGTATTTAGTGGAGGCTGAGGATACAGGTGCAGGCACATTGGGGGCTGTAGATTAGGACACCTGGGGGACAGAATGACACCTGAAGGAAGCTGAGGAGGGTGATTCACGCTGGGAGCTCACGTACCTGGCAGGGGCTGGAGAGGAGTGTACAGGTGGAGGCTGGAGAGGAGTGTACAGGTGGAGGCTGGAGAGGAGTGTACAGGTGGAGGCTGGAGAGGAGTGTACAGGTGGAGGCTGGAGAGGAGTGTACAGGTGGAGGCTGGAGAGGAGTGTACAGGTGGAGGCTGGAGAGGCGTGTACAGGTGGAGGCTGGAGAGGCGTGTACAGGTGGAGGCTGGAGAGGAGTGTACAGGTTGAGGCTCGAGAGGCCGTTACAGGTGGAGGCGGAGAGGAGCGTACAGGTGGAGGCGGAGAGGAGCGTACAGGTGGAGGCCTGGAGAGGAGGTACAGGTGGAGGGCGGAGAGGAGCGTACAGGTGGAGGCTGGAGAGGAGCGTACAGGTGGAGGCCGGAGAGGAGAGATCAGGTGGAGGCTCGAGAGGAGTATACAGGTGGAGGCCGGAGAGGAGCGTACAGGTGGAGGCCGGAGAGGAGCGTACAGGTGGAGGCCGGAGAGGAGTATACAGGTGGTGGCTGGAGAGGAGTATACAGGTGGAGGCTGGAGAGGAGTATACAGGTGGAGGCTGGAGAGGCGTGTACAGGTGGAGGCTGGAGAGGAGTGTACAGGTGGAGGCTGGAGAGGAGTGTACAGGTGGAGGCCGGAGAGGAGTGTACAGGTGGAGGCCGGAGAGGAGTGTACAGGTGGAGGCCGGAGAGGAGTGTACAGGTGGAGGCTGGAGAGGAGTGTACAGGTGGAGGCTGGAGAGGAGTGTACAGGTGGAGGCTGGAGAGGAGTGTACAGGTGGAGGCTGGAGAGGAGTGTACAGGTGGAGGCTGGAGAGGAGTGTACAGGTGGAGGCTGGAGAGGAGTGTACAGGTGGAGGCTGGAGAGGAGTGTACAGGTGGAGGCTGGAGAGGGCGCTGCAGGGCGGCAGCTCTCGGGTGCAGATAATTGGCGGCGGCGCGTGCTTCCCCGTCCGCGGCGGCTCGTGCCTCACTGGCAGCGCGTGCAGGTGCAGTGCACTCAGGGCGCTGCTCGCAATACTTACTAAACACATCAGCAAATAATAGAACAATATCAGAAGTGATGATAATGATGACAGTGAAGATTCATATAACCCAGTGCTTTCCTTACATCCTCTCTATCACTCTTTATTCTCTGAGCTCCTATCCCTTCAGCCAGTGCTGCCTTCCTGTATCCCAGCCACGTAGATATTCCATGTATCCATTCATTCTATATGATCTTCATCCAACAAGCATAGAACCAATTCTGTAACACAGATCAGCACATAACATGACCCATTAGTACCTGCTATCAGCAAATGTTATAGGGTTCAAGGCTTTCTCCTTCCAGACTGAGGAGCGTCCAGCAGAGGTGTCCCCCTCACATGTGATGCTTCTTGCATTTACAAAGCCTGGAGGAAAAAATAGCAAAACGTGAGAGATACCAAGAGAAATTCACATTGAAACCTCAAAACCCTGCACCAGAACTGCCTCATCCCCCAAATACTCTGCCTCCAGATCACAGAGACATTACAGAGAACAGGCTCTGCAAGGTGAAGACATTTCTCTTGTCCAATGGATTGGACCCTCCCCTCCCCCACCCTGACCCTCTATCACCCCCCCCCATATAATCATAAATATATACAACAGATCTCCTTTGTCTCCTCTATAACAGATGGAGCAGCCAAGCCAAAATGTGCTTATTTAAACAGAGAACAAAAAAAAGCTGCTATGGAAAAAAAAGTTTGGATTGTGAAGCGTGTGCGGAGGACGAGCAGGAGGGGGTCTCCTGGGGGAGGAGAGAGGGGCTGGCGGGGAATTTGAAGTGTGGCAGACGCGTGCAGCTTCCCCAAACCAGCATCATTCCCCCAATGTAATCTCCTGCAATACAATGGATGGAACCAGAGGTGACCCAGATCCCACAGCCCCCATGGATTGTGGAGGGACAGCTCTACATGTTGGCAGACTGACTATATACCTATAGGATTTGCAATACAGTTCTATATTGTCAGGAAATATCAGCTCTATTCAAAGCCTGGAAATCAGACTTTCTATTGATGTGTCCTCCAGAAGCCCAGATCACATGTAGCAGCATCATGCAGAAAGGTATAACTGATATAATGCAACAGTATATAGCACAGCAATATATATATATAATACATATTAATTTGATATATATAATATAATAGTATAATATATATATTAAGTATATATATATATATATAGCCCCAATACCATCTATTGATGTGTCCACCATAAGCACATACTAATGTAGCAACATCATGCAGAAACTGATAAAACCAATATATAATGCAACAGTATATATCACGGTAATCTATGGAGCCCCAATACTATCTATTGATGTGTCCACCACAAGCACATACTAATATAGCAACATCATGTAGAAAGGTAAAACTGATACATAATGCAGCAGTATATATCACAGCAATCTAGAAAGCCCCAGTACTACATATATTAAACCTAGTATAATATAATATTCCATTATAACATATAGCTCGAATGTAACATAAGGCAACACGTAAAAGCACATTCTGTCCCAATAACAATGATCCCCTACACAGCATAAGCACAGATCACATGTAGCAGCATCATGCAGAAAGGTAAAAACAATATATAATGCAACAGTATATATCACAGCAATCTAGAAAGCCCCAATGCTATCTATTGATGTGTCCACCATAAGCACAGATTATATGTAGCAACATCATGTAGAAAGGTAAAACCGATATATGATGCAACAGTATATATCAGAGCAATCTATAAAGCCCCAGTATCTAGTATAATATAGTATTCCATTATAACATATAGCACGAATAAAGCATAAGGCAACACCTAAAAGCACATACTGTCCCAATAACAATGATCTCCTACCCCATATAGTGACATACAATATATCATGTCATGCTTTCCCAGGACACTATAATGCTGTTAAAGGATAGTGGAGCAAGTAATATCATATGATATTATAGTATATCTTAAAGATTTTGAGTGACATATATACTGTATATGAGGCAACAGTATATTTCACAGCAATCTATAAAGCTCCAGTGCTCTCTATTGACATGTTCACCATAAGCACAGATTACATGTAGCAAAATCATGCAGAAATGTAAAACTGATATATAATGCACCAGTATATATCACAGCAATCTATAAAGCCCCAGTACTACATATATTATATCTAGTATCATATAATATTCCAATACAACTATAACCGAGTAATATAGGGAAACTAAATCATATACTGTCCCATAACATGTGCACGACAGATTAATGTAGCAAAATCATGCAGAAATGTAAAACTGATATATAATGCACCAGTATATTTCACAGCAATCTAGAAAGCCCCAGTACCTAGTATAGTATTCCATTATAACATATAGCTCGAATGTAACATAAGGCAACACCTAAAAGCACATACTGTCCCAATAACAATGATCTCCTGGCCCACATAGTAACATACACGATATCATGTCATGCTTTTCCAGGACACTATATAATGCTGTTCTAGGATAGTGATCTTACAATAGTATAGTATCTCTAACACATTTTGAGTGACCTAAATTAGGATATAGTGCTCCACTAACATATCCTGAGCCAGTGCAATCTGTACTATGACATGATGAACCCTATGGAGCACACATTGATGTTGCAAGACGCTATGATTTGGATATAGACAATGAAACACACAACTAGGGCATGAAACGATTGTGAGAGGTTATAATGATCTACTGGCTATTATAATGCTATGTCAGGACAATACAATGTTCTCTTTGGGCATTATAATACTATTGGAGGACATTTTCTGTCCCTGCAGCTCCATTCCTCTTATCATTTCTGATTATTCCCATTTCTGGTCATATAAATAGTAGTAAATGAGGGAAATATCAGTAACTTGTGACTCTATTTGCCACTTTAATACTAGTACATCTCAAAAAATTAGTTATATCATTGAAAATTAAAGATTTCTCCAGGACTCTCTTTATTTGTTATATAGAGTTCCACAATGTATTCTATCAAACCTTGTCATTCATACTGTAATGGGTCTATACAATGTATGGGTTTCTCTATTTGACTTCAATTATTGATATCAATGATCTTTTCAATGATATTCTGATTTTTTGAGGTGTATTAGTACATGGCCATCCACATACAGATGTGATACTCAACCCAAATCCTATAGCACAGAGGAGGTTTTATAAGCCTATTCTGATTTTATAGACCTAGGATGAGCATGTAGTCATCTGCTGTGTGTGGATGATGGGAATCCATGATAATTACAGCTTGGGATGCTGTTGAGCCTCCTACTGTTGTGGGCTGTATATAATCCCGAACCAAGCCAAACCTGTGCACTATACCTCATACTTTTTAGTGGAGGACAAAGGCGGCCTTGTAAGCAGCACCCATCCAGCTATGTCAACCTGCCAGCTGCTGGCTACTTTGTTACCCAAATTGCAAGGGGGGTGTTTAGACATTGACCCCCCAGATGGGGGACCCAAGCCAATATTTATTTCAATAGTCAAATCCCAACTGAAAATTCAAACATAACAAGAGACAGGGAAGGGGGTGGGGTGAGGACATAGAGGTGGTCCTGATGAGGGCAGGGATTACAAGGCATCCCAAATATCCAATCAGAGGGCTGGGAGCTGCACCAGGAACAAGTGGAGGAGCTAAGCCAGGTGCAGTTGGAGGCCTCTATCCAGGTTATGAATGCCACAATCATTTACATACATAGATGACACATCTGCTCTTCTTGTTAAACCTACTGTTGGGCTGAAGGCTTCATATGTCACACTGACCCCCCACCCCCCTCTGGATTTTAGGGGACGTAGTGATTAGGAATCCACATTATGTTTAAAATGCAGTCACCACAAACTACTGCGAATACTTTGTATGAAACTCATTAAGGATGCAATCACCAATATTGTGTGCAGCAGACCCTCCGCCAATCAGACGGGGGCTTCATGTATCTCCCCATATGCCCACATAATACTGTAGCTTGGCTTGGGGGTGTAAGTCCCCTGTGCAATTACCTGTCTAGGGGATTTGGGTTTTCCAAGCTTTTTTTTGGTTGTAAATATTTGAGATGCATCATATGTCTATGAAAAAATGTATTACAACGATAGATAGATAGATGGATACATAGATAGATAGACGGACAGATAGATAGATGGATACATAGATAGATAGACGGACAGATAGATAGATAGATAGATGGATACATAGATAGATAGAAAGTTATATCTTATTCTTATGTTGTATATAGTTTCATATTTAATTGTGTAATTTAATTAGAATGAACATAGAAGCAGTTGAGCTGCAGTTCCTTCTTTCTCTCTCTCTCTTTCTTTCTCTCTATCGCTTTCTTTCTTTCTTTCTTTCTTTCTTTCTTTCTTTCTTACTCTTTCTATTTTCCTTCCTTTCATACTTCTGATTTCCTTTATTTCTTTGTATGTGTCTTTCTCTCTTTTTCTCTTTCTTTCTTTCGCTTTCTTTCTATCTATTTTCCTTCCTTTCATACTTCTGATATCCTTTATTTCTTTGTATGTCTGTCTCTTTCTCTCTTTTTCTTTTCTTTCTGTCTCCTTCTTTCTGTCTCTTTCTATCTATTTTCCTTCCTTTTATACTTCTGATTTCCTTTATTTCTCTGTATGTCTGTCTCTGTCTCTTCTTTCTTTCTTACCCTCTCTCTCTCTTTTCCTCCCTTTCATACTTCTGATTTTCTTTATCTTTCTGTCTCTTTCTCTCTCTTTCATTCTCTCTCTCACTCTTATGTGTTATTTTACCTCCAGTTTATGTTATATTATCTACACATCTCAGAATACACACGAGCCTCGTGTCTTTGCAAATGTTAACTACAGTCAAATTTGGTCTTGATGTCAGGTTTTTGCATATGAATTGTTTGGAAACCTGTCCAGGGTGTTTTGCGGCAATACATTGCACTGTGCACATCTCATATTGTTGCTTTATACATACAGTGGAAGGACAATGCAAGCATCAAAGGCGCTGAAAATGGCACAGAAAGCGGCCCTCTATCTACATTGCTTCCTTTCTTTACTGACTTTAAATAAGAAAAACAGAAATAAATCGAGTAAATACATTTATTATCGGTCTCAATCTCGGACAATATATACCTGGGTATGACACTATGTATTACTATACACCACATGATTTAGAGAGATAAATAGATAGATGAAAGGAAGAGAAAAAAAGAAGAACGAGAGATAGATAGATAGATAGATAGATAGATAGATGAAAGGAAGAGAAAGAAAGAAGAACGATAGACATAGATAGGTATTGAGAAGCTAGCTAGATCTATAAACTGTATATAAGATAGATAGATAGATAGATGAAAGAAAGATGAGAACATAAACGAAATAGGTAGATAGATACATACATAGGATGGATACTTACATATTTGAAGTGAATAGGTAGAACGATGAAAGAAAGAAGAAAAAGAAAAAAGAACGATAGATATGAGAGATACATAAATAGACAGGGAGATGGATAGACATACAGATGAAAGAGAGAAGGAGAACAAAAATGAAATAGGTATATAGATACATACATACATAGAAGATGGATACTTACATATTTGAAGTGAATAGGTAGAACGATGAAATAAAGAAGAAATAGAAAAAAGAATGATAGATAGATGAAAGAAAGAGAAGAATAAAAACGAAATAGGTATATAGATACATACATACATACATAGAAGATGGATATTTACATATTTGAAACGAATAGGTAGACAGAAGAAAAAGAGAAAAAGAACGATAGATAGAAAGGGAGATGAATAGACAGAGAGATGAAAGACAGAAAGAGGACCACAAAAACTAACTGGGTAGATACATACATACATAGAAGATGGATACTTACATATTTGAAATGAATAGGTAGACAGATGAAAGAAAGAAGAGAGAAAAAAAAAAGATAGATAGAAAGAGATAATATGTAGTGACTTTTCCATTTTGCAGTGTGAATGCATTGGTGGTTTATATCCTTAAAAAACATTTTCATTACATTGATACATACTAAGGGCCACATGTAGGCTACGGTTTTGGTCTAAAACTCACTTTTTTCTCCATCGAAACCTATGGGGAAAAAAGTGAGTTTTAGACCAAAACCGTTTCATCCAAGTGGCCCTAATAATTTCTCATTTCTTTTTATGATTTTATTCTTGTATTTTTTTGCATACAAGTGGTGGAGTCAGTTACCTGTCCTGAACAGATGGCTTCTGGAATAATTACACACAGAGGAGGGAGGAGAAGTGGGAGTCGCCCCCCTAAGGCTCTTTGTCCATCCCAAGCCTAGGTGGAGCTTCAGTCAGCAGCTCCCATAAATAGCAGAGCAGCATCCCACAGCAGGCACTACCTCTTCCAGCAGCACAGTGAGATAGCACTGCCTGAGCCATGGCCCCCAGCATGATCATCTCCGAGGCTGCTCCCAGCTTCCAGCCCAAGCCTGGCAAGAAGAGCAAGGAAGCCAGTGAGCTGAGAAAGGTGAGAGCCCGGGTCCTTCACTGGGTCTGTATAACCTGCTTTTAGGATGAGTCTTCTTATGAGTAATTTATCCAGATTTTAACCCAATGTTGCCCTTTATTTTGCAGACTCTCAAACCTCTGATGGAAAAAAGGAGGAGAGCAAGGATCAATGAAAGCCTCAACCAGCTCAAGACCCTCATCCTGCCACTGATAGGGAAAGATGTAAGTAGAGTTATTTTGTATCATTATTGTTGTCACATTTGATACATAAACATCATTGATACATTTCATAGATACCCTGTTTCCCAGAAAATAAGACCTAGTGCATTTTTTTTATGCAATTCAGAGTTTGGCTGCTCATGCTGATGTTTGTGATGAAATCACTACAGTATATTAATACATGTTGATGTTTTGTTCAACAATAAATGGGAATTCTTGTTCATAGAAAAAAAAACATCCCCTGAAAATAAGTCTTAGCTCGTCTTTAGGAGCAAAAATTAATATAAGACACTGTCTTATTTTCGGGGAAACAGGGTAGATATAGAAATCACTTACCTGCAATATATATAGTATATTAAAATATATATATATGTAATATATTGAATTTCAGATTTGTAACCTTTACTTTCTTTATTTTCTGCATAGAATTCCAGATATTCCAAACTAGAAAAAGCTGATATTCTGGAGATGACGGTTCGTTTCCTAAAGGACATCCCTCCAGTGCAGACACAAAGTAAGTACATGTTCTATGCTCAAAAGCCATTGACTAAGTCTTATATTGGGATGTTACAGGAGGGGAGCCAAAAAAATAAATAATACCCTGTTTCCCCGAAAATAAGACATCCCCCGAAAATAAGACCTAGTGCATTGTTTTATGCAATTCAGAGTTTGGCTGCTTATGCTGATGTTTGTGATGAAATCACTACAGGATATTAATACATGTGGATGTTTTGTTCAACAATAAAAGTGAATTATTGTTCTTAGAAAAAAAACATCCCCTAAAAATAAGTCTTAGTTCGTCTTTAGGAGCAAAAATTTATATAAGGCACGGTCTTATTTTTGGGGAAACAGGGTACTATAAGCAGGGCTATAGCCATAGGGGGTGCAAACTGACCCTGGTGCCAGAGGGGGCCCAAAGAACCCTATGTCGCATAAAAAGACATCAGTTTTATGAATACCACATGGTAGTTGGGGGCCCTTCTATAGATTTTGCAACTTTAAGTTATGCCCCTGACGGCTGGGACAAGGTATTCTGGTGCAATAGGCAAATAAGTCATGTAGCGTCCCACCCCTCCACTCCTAATGTAAAATTCATCCCACTCTATACCTATTTGCGCCCCCTTCCTGCTTGGGAGGAAGTGGAGCCCTAGGCGGTCGCCTACCTTCGCCTACCCATCGTCCCGGCCCTGGCCCCTGATCATAGATCCTGTGTTGGCTCTAGTCTTGGTGGGATCAGAAGGCTTAGCTGGGGTGTTGAAGGTTCTTACTTGCTAGGTAACAGACCTGGTGCTTGGGGTGAGTTGTAACCAATTTGTCTTCTTTTTCTTTAAGATTCTACAGAAAAATACAGAGAGGGCTACAGAGCATGTCTAGAACGTCTCAGTGGTCTCCTCAGTAAGAGCAATGCTATAGCTGGAGAGACCTGCTCACGTCTCCTGGACCATCTGCAGAGAAGCCCAGAGCTTTGTTGTCAAGATTGCACCAAATCCCCCAAAGCTAAAGTCAACAGCACCCCAAGGATTGTCCTTCATCTCAGCCCAAGAAGATCAGAGATGTTCTGCTCTGCTCCTAACCAAGCAGCACCAAGACCACAAGCTCCAAGCCCACCACAGCCCACCAGCTCCATCTGGAGACCATGGTAAAGACCAAACATGAACTGGTCCCACCAAAACAAACTCTTAGCTTCTCCAACTGGAGAACCTGGTGCAGGCCAAGCATGGACTTATGACTCAGATGCAATACTTCCATTATAATTTATTACACATCCATCATTTCCTTTGTAAATATGTTCCTAACTACACAACCACTTGTTGCATGGAAAATTATTCTAAGCAATACACTGTGGGGTCATTTAGTCCTTAGAGGGGCTTGAATTCATATATAGGGGTAAAAGAAGAACCCTGGTGAACCCAAAGGGTTTGTGATCAAGTATGCGATTTGCATTTTTTATTTTAACCACTTAGTTACCAGAGGACAGAGTGTTGCTGAGCGCTCTGGTGGCTAAAAGGTTAAACATGGCAGGGCAATGTGCAACAAGTCTTTGTAAATATGTATCATTTGCACTTTTTTGTTTACAGACATTTTTATGATAAATTTTTATATATTTTTTTATTTTCAAAATAAAATGAAAAAACTAAACAGATGTCGACCTGACGTTTCTTTGTTCTTGGTCATCCAGCTTTCCTAGTGTCCTGAAGGGATAAACTACTCAGTTATACAGCCGTATAGAAGCAGGTGGTGAAGCTTTGAATAGGAGCTATAAACAAAGGGCCACATGTATGAAAACTGTCTAGGTCTAAAACTCACTGTTGCCCATAGCAACCAGTCAGAGTCCATAGCAACCAATCGGAGTCCATAGCAACCAGTCAGAGCCCATAGCAACCAGTCAGAGTGCCCCTTTCATTTTTCCAGAGCACTATATGAAATGAGAGGGGAGCTCTAATTGGTTGCTATGGGCAAAAAAGTGAGTTTAGACCTAGACAGTTTTCATACATATGGCCCAAAGTCTTATTGATTGTCACCCAGCTTTCTAAGGAATGGATATAACTATGGAATGGATGAATAATGGGGCAGGAGAGGAAATGTCTTGTATCCTTATGGGACAACCAGACTCAGAATAGCCCACAGAGGAGTAGGGCTAACCCCCAGTGGGCCCCTGGGCATGGTGGGCCCCTTTCAGGGAGAATGGCAGATAAAAAGATGCAATGTGCCATAGTCATATGCAGTCTTGGACAAGAATGAAATCCACTGATGGGCTCCAAGAATTAAAGGGGTTGTCTCACTACAGGGATCGCTGCTTTTTATGTTAAAGTTCTTGCAAGAATAAGTCACTTTGCAATATTTGTCCATTAACAGTGACCTATTCCTAGATATCCCCTCTTGTATGGGCTGCATCAGCGCCTCAGGTCGCTATAGCTACAGACCTGTTCAGTCTCTCCTGATAGGCTGCCAGCACTGGTTGCTATGGCTACAGACCTGTTCAATCTCTCCTGGTAGGCTGCCAGCACTGGTTGCTATAGCTACAGACCTGTTCAATCTCTCCTGGTAGGCTGCCAGCACTGGTTGCTATAGCTACAGTCCTGTTCAATCTCTCCCGGTAGGCTGCCAGCACTGGTTGCTATGGCTACAGACCTGTTCAATCTCTCCTGATAGGCTGTCAGCACTGATTGCTATAGCTATAGACCTGCCTTCTACTGCAGCCTAGTGGAAGCCAGTAAACACCCCCCTGAATTCAAAATATACCCAAGAAAACAGGACTGAGGCAAGATGAATCAATGTAGTGAGACAACCCCTTTAACTTCACTGGTGTACCCCAAACACCCCAGTCTGATCCGAGGGACAATGCCTGTACATGTGCTATATTAGTGCATATGGACATCAGTAGGGCGAGAGGGGGTCCTACAGGGACCTCCTTTATATAAACCAGAACAGAGAGCTCTGTCCCGCTTTAGTATTATGGTTGTGCCAGAAAATTGTCATAAATGCACTAAATAGTGGACAATACTCTGCTTGGCTACTGGGGGGATTACCAGCAAGGGCCCCCTTCATAGGAACAAGAGCAGGGAGATGCTAACAGACAGAACTTCCTGCTCTGGTTCTGGCAGATCCACTGACTTCAGAGATAAGAAGTGAAGATACAGGGAATTGACTAATACACTGGCCCACATTTACTATCAGAAAACAATTGTGCCCTTTTGGCGCAGTATGGGCCACATGTATGAAAACTGTTTAGGTCTAAAACTCACTTTTTTGCCCATAGTAACCTATGGGCAACAAAGTGAGTTTTAGACCTAAACAGTTTTCATACCTGTGGCCCTAGGTTTAAGCCATTTATTTTGGGCTTTGGACACCTTTTGCGACCTCTGGGGCACAGGGCATCATGGCTTGACTGAAAGGGGTGTAACTTTGTGTAAGGGAGTGTGGCCTCAGCGTGAAATGCTGCACTAAAATTCAGATGTAGAACGTACGCCAACTAATGGTTCATCTAAAATAGCTACAGAAGTCTAAGGGTATGTTCACACGGCGTGTTGGATCCGTTTTTGGATCCGAAAAATGCATCCAAAATCGCCGCATAAATCGCATCCAACACACAGGTGCGTGTTTGGACACGTTTTTGCTGCAGCAGGATCGCACCCTATAGTTTTAAATAGGGCACCTACTGCATCAAACGGATCAAGAATTGACATGACAATTCTTAGAACGGATCCGAAAGACGCAAGTAAACCCGCACCGGTGATCACTCGTCTGAACGCTGATGTGTGTTTTGCATTGAAGGCAATGGAAATCACACTGCTCATTGTTAGATGCAGGTTTAAGTCCGTTTAGGGTCTGAAACACAGATCCAAACACGCATCTATAAAGGGATCCAACACGGCGTGTGAACATACCCTAAAGGTGCGCCAAAATTCTCAAACAGTGCGACCCACTGTGATAAATTCAGTTCATCAGTTTTAGACTAAGTTTATGCATTCTATGGGAAATGTACGAACTGTTTTGCGCCTGTTATTTTGCTTAAAAAAGGCACATTTTTTTTGTGTGAGCAGCACTTGTGCAATAATTTGTGACTTTTGAGATGCTTTATGCCAAGCTCTCCAAATTTTTTAAAGTTGCGGTAGCTTAGCAAAAAGAGGTTGTGGCCTTGCACTGCCCACAAATCTACTAAAGTTTGAACAAAAAGTGGAGGAAATTAAGGCAGATATGTACCCCAGGTACCAGGTGCCTTTTTTTTGGCAGGTGCAAAGATGCACCAAATTTGTTAAGCCTTAAAGGGTTTGTCTCACTACATTGATTCATCTCGCCTCAGTCCTGTTTTCTTGGTTTCACTTTGAATTCAGGGGCGTGTTTACAGGCTTCCACTAGGATGCAGAAGAAGCCAGGTCTGTAGCTATAGCAACCAGTGCTGGCAGCCTATCAGGAGAGATAGAACAGGTCTGTAACTATAGCGACCTGAGGAGCTGTTGCAGCCCATACAAGAGGGGATATCTAGGAATAGGTAGGACACTGGTAATGGACACATATTGCAAAGTGACTTGTAGTGAGACAACCCCTTTAATAAATTGAGCGCATTTTACTTCTGTGCACTTCTCATTAAGACAGTGTTAACACATTTCCCCCCTCTAGCTTCTAGACAGCAATAGTAAATGTGGCCCAATGTGTTGTAGCTATATTCTATTCATTTAAATTACATGGTGTAGAGTAATGTATGATGTCATGCTTAGGTATATGTTGTCTGAGAGTGATAATGAATGTAATCACACATACACACCTATCCCCCTCCCTACAATCATCTCCTAGCTGAGGACAATCTCCTGCACTCATTCAGGTGGTGATGCCTGCTCTCCTTGTAAGTGGTTGTATAGGTGCTGATACACATTAGATGAGCATAGGCCAAACCCTCCGGTTTTGCCCTGTTTGGCTGAATATATAATGTGTGTGGTGGTGTCCTGAATCTTCCTCAGTGACAAATGTCAGGGAAAGGAAGAATCATGCATGCGGGATTTCAACATACATCTAACCACAGATAAGCCAAGCTACACTATGCTAACAACGGAGCCACCCAGGGCCGTCTTTCCCATTGGGCCAGGTAGGCACTAGCCCGGGGGCCCCACGAGCTCAGAGGGCCCCTCGAACAGCTGCCTACCTTGCCCACTGGGAGTACACCCAGGGCCGTTCATTGGACTACCACCAGTCAGCGCAAGGGCCAGGCTTCAGATGCGGCCCCTGCTATTGCTGTGCCTGCGCTTTACTGCTCACAGCGAAGGCAGCACAGCACTGAGCAGGAGCCAGACCACGATCTTCTGAGCTCCTGCACTACAGTCCCGCTCCTCCCCCTCTCCAGCAGTGCGGCCACTGAAGAGCAGGAGACTGCTGGGGAGAGAAGAGCAGGAGACTGCTGGGGAGAGAAGAGCAGGAGACTGCTGGGGAGAGAAGAGCAGGGCTGCCCCCTCCTCCCTCTAACCTCCTACCATCAGCAGTGAGGAGAAGATGACTGCCAGTCCTATAGACTTCAGAACCAGTGAGTGACTGGGGGAGGGGGGAGTGTGGGGTGTTGGGAGGCATTCCAGTGTCTGTCTGCTGGCTGTGTATCTAAGCCTACCCAGTGTATACTATCATCTGCTGGCTGTGTATCTAAGCCTACCCAGTGTACACTATCAACTGCTGGCTGTGTATCTAAGCCTACCCAGTGTACACTATCAACTGCTAGCTGTGTATCTAAGCCTACCCAGTGTATACTATCATCTGCTGGCTGTGTATCTAAGCCTACCCAGTGTATACTATCATCTTCTGGCTGTGTATCTAAGCCTACCCAGTGTATACTATCATCTGCTGGCTGTGTATCTAAGCCTACCCAGTGTATACTATCATCTGCTGGCTGTGTATCTAAGCCTACCCAGTGTATACTATCATCTGCTGGCTGTGTATCTAAGCCTACCCAGTGTACACTATCAACTGCTGGCTGTGTATCTAAGCCTACCCAGTGTTTACTTTCATCTGCTGGCTGTGTATCTAAGCCTACCCAGTGTGTACACTATCATCTGCTGGCTGTGTATCTAAGCCTACCCAGTGTATACTATCATCTGCTGGCTGTGTATCTAAGCTTACCCAGTATATACTATCATCTGCTGGCTGTGTATCTAAACCTTTGTGGTGTTATACTATTTGCTGTTCCTGTGTAGCGAAGCCTATCCAGTGGCCCTATGTATCTGAGCTCATCAGGTGTTATACTATCTGCTGTCCTTGTGTATCTAAGGTCCGGTTCACACGGTGTGATTGCGGGGCATATTTCAGCCTGTAATTTGCGCTGTACTGCGCTAAATACGGGCGAGATACGTCCCAGTCATTACGGTAATCCACAGTTCTCATAGAGAACTATGGATTACGTCTCCTCCCCCTGCTCGGAGAATACGACGCGGGGGGAGATAAGTGACATGTGAACTACCAGCGGCGAATACGCGCCGTGAAAAATGAATGTCTATGGGGCCGGTGAGCTGCTCCCTCCCCCCCCCCTCGCGGTGCGGGAGGACGCGCGTATTAGCGCGACTCCCGAAACATACGATGTATTGCGCCACGTACTGTATGCGCCGCAATACATCGTGTGAACATAGCCAAAGTGATGTGTTATCTGTATTCTGCGTTGGTTGGGAGGGCCCAGTGCACAGCATGCCCAGGGGCCCATAATGCTGTTAAGACGGCTCTGGAGCCACCATGCTACTCTATGCTAACCACTGATCCCCCGGGCCACACCATGCTAACCACTGATCCCCAAGCAACACCATGCTAACCACTGATCCCCCGGGCCACACCATGCTAACCACTGAACCCCAAGCCACACCATGCTAACCACTGATCCCCAAGCCACACCATGCTAACCACTGATCCCCCGGGCCACACCATGCTAACCACTGATCCCCCGGGCCACACCATGCTAACCACTGATCCCCAAGCCACACCATGCTAACCACTGATCCCCAAGCCACACCATGCTAACCACTGATCCCCAAGCCACACCATGCTAACCACTGATCCCCAAGCCACACCATGCTAACCACTGATCCCCCGGGCCACACCATGCTAACCACTGATCCCCCGGGCCACACCATGCTAACCACTGATCCCCCGGGCCACACCATGCTAACCACTGATCCCCCGGGCCACACCATGCTAACCACTGATCCCCCGGGCCACACCATGCTAACCACTGATCCCCCGGGCCATATCATACTAACCACTGATCCCCAAGCCATACCATGCTAACCACTGATCCCCAAGCCATACCATACTAACCACTGATCCCCAAGCCATACCATGCTAACCACTGATCCCCAAGCCATACCATGCTAACCACTGATCCCCCAGGCCAAACCATGCTAACCACTGATCCCCAAGCCACACCATGCTAACCACTGATCCCCCAGGCCACACCATGCTAACTACTGATCCCCAAGCCATACCATGCTAACCACTGATCCCTTGGGCCACACAATGCTAACCACTGAACCCCAAGCAACACCATGCTAACCACTGATCCCCAAGCAACACCATGCTAACCACTGATCCCCCGGGCCACACCATGCTAACCACTGATCCCCCGGGCCACACCAGGCTAACCACTGAACCCCGGGCCACACCATGCTAACCACTGATCCCCCGGGCCACACCATGCTAACCACTGATCCCCAAGCAACACCATGCTAACCACTGATCCCCAAGCCACACCCTGCTAACCACTGATCCCCCAGGCCAAACCATGCTAACCACTGATCCCCAAGCCACACCATGCTAACCACTGATCCCCCAGGCCAAACCATGCTAACCACTGATCCCCAAGCCACACCATGCTAACCACTGATCCCCAAGCCACACCATGCTAACTACTGATCCCCAAGCCATACCATGCTAACCACTGATCCCCAAGCCACACCATGCTAACCACTGATCCCCAAGCCACACCATGCTAACCACTGATCCCCCGGGCCACACCATGCTAACCACTGATCCCCCGGGCCACACCATGCTAACCACTGATCCCCTGGGCCACACCATGCTAACCACTGAACCCAAAGCCATATCATACTAACCACTGATCCCCCGGGCCACACCATGCTAACCACTGATCCCCCGGGCCACACCATGCTAACCACTGATCCCCCGGGCCACACCATGCTAACCACTGATCCCCAAGCCACACCATGCTAACCACTGATCCCCCGGGCCACACCATGCTAACCACTGATCCCCCGGGCCACACCATGCTAACCACTGATCCCCTGGGCCACACCATGCTAACCACTGATCCCCCAGGCCACACCATGCTAACCACTGATCCCCCGGGCCACACCATGCTAACCACTGATCCCCCGGGCCACACCATGCTAACCACTGATCCCCAAGCCACACCATGCTAACCACTGATCCCCCAGGCCAAACCATGCTAACCACTGATCCCCAAGCCACACCATGCTAACCACTGATCCCCCAGGCCAAACCATGCTAACCACTGATCCCCCAGGCCAAACCATGCTAACCACTGATCCCCCGGGCCACACCATGCTAACCACTGATCCCCAAGCCACACCATGCTAACCACTGATCCCCCGGGCCACACCATGCTAACCACTGATCCCCCGGGCCACACCATGCTAACCACTGATCCCCCGGGCCACACCATGCTAACCACTGATCCCCCAGGCCAAACCATGCTAACCACTGATCCCCCAGGCCAAACCATGCTAACCACTGATCCCCAAGCCACACCATGCTAACCACTGATTCCCCGGGCCACACCATGCTAACCAATGATCCTCTGGGCCACACCATGCTAACCACTGATCCCCCGGACCACACCATGCTAACCACTGAACCCCAAGCCACACCATACTAACCACTGAACCCCAAGCCATACCATGCTAACCAATGATCCTCTGGGCCACACCATGCTAACTACTGATCCCCAAGCCACACCATGCTAACCACTGATCCCCCGGGCCACACCATGCTAACCACTGATCCCCAAGCCACACCATGCTAACCACTGATCCCCCGGGCCACACCATGCTAACCACTGATCCCCCGGGCCACACCATGCTAACCACTGATCCCCCGGGCCACACCATGCTAACCACTGATCCCCAAGCCACACCATGCTAACCACTGATCCCCCAGGCCAAACCATGCTAACCACTGATCCCCCAGGCCACACCATGCTAACCACTGATCCCCAAGCCACACCATGCTAACCACTGATCCCCCAGGCCAAACCATGCTAACCACTGATCCCCAAGCCACACCATGCTAACCACTGATCCCCAAGCCACACCATGCTAACCACTGATCCCCCCAGGCCAAACCATGCTAACCACTGATCCCCCAGGCCAAACCATGCTAACCACTGATTCCCCGGGCCACACCATGCTAACCAATGATCCCCAGGGCCACACCATGCTAACTACTGATCCCCAAGCCATAGCATACTAACCACTGATCCCCAAGCCACACCATGCTAACCACTGATCCCCTGGGCCACACCATGCTAACCACTGAACCCCAAGCCATACCATACTAACCACTGATCCCCCGGGCCACACCATGCTAACCACTGATCCTCAAGCCATACCATACTAACCACTGATCCCCGGGCTACACCATGCCAACCACTGATCCCCAAGCCATACCATGCTAACTACTGAGCCACCGGGCTTCTCCATGCAAACCACTGAGCCAGAATGTTATTCCATGCAAGCCACTTAACCACCATGCTACTCCATTCACACCACTGGGCTGCTGTGCTACTCCATGCAAACCACTGAGCTATCATGTTACTCTATGCTAAACACTGAGCCCCCTGGCTACACCATGTTAGTCACTGAGCCCTGAGCCACTAGGCTACTTCATGCAAACCACTGAGTCATTGTGCTACTCAGTGCAAACCACTCAGCCACTGGGCTACACAATGTTAACCACTGAACCACTGTACTACATCATGCTAACCACTAAGCCATCTGGTTACACCATACTGACCACTGATCTCCTGGGTTACACTATGCTAACCACTGATCCCCCGGGCTACTCCATACTAAACACTAATCCACCATGCTATTTCATGCTAACCAATGAGCCACTGGTGTACACAATGCTAACCACTATGCCACCAGTCTAAACCAGGCTAACCACTGATCTCCCGAGTTACACCATGCTAACCACTGATCATCTGGGCTACTTCATGCTAAACTCTGAGCCACCGTGCTATTTCATGCTAACCGCTGAACCAGCAGGCTACACCATGCTAACCACTGATACACCATGCTACACCATGCTAACCACTGAGACACCATGCTACACCATGCTAACCACTGAGCCACGGTGCTACACCATGCTAACCACTGAGCCACTGTGCTACACCATGCTAACCACTGAGACACCGTGCTACACCATGCTAACCACTGAGACACTGTGCTGCACCATGCTAACCACTGAGCCACTGTGCTACACCATGCTAACCACTGAGCCACCGTGCTACACCATGCTAACCACTGAGCCACCGTGCTACACCATACTAACCACTGATACACCGTGCTAAACCATGCTAACCACTGAGCCACAGAGCTACACCATGCTAACCACTGAGCCACCAGGCTACACCATGCTAACCACTGATCCTCTGGGCTACTCCATGCTAACCACTGAGCCACTGTGCTACACTGTGCTAACCACTGAGCCACCAGGCTACACCATGCTAACCACTGAGCCACCAGGCTACACCATGCTAACCACTGATACACCGTGCTACACCATGCTAACCACTGAGCCACAGAGCTGCACCATGCTAACCACTGAGCCACCAGGCTACACCATGCTAACCACTGAGCCACCAGGCTACACCATGCTAACCACTGAGCCACCAGGCTACACCATGCTAACCACTGAGCCACCAGGCTACACCATGCTAACCACTGAGCCACTGTGCTACACTGTGCTAACCACTGAGCCACCAGGCTACACCATGCTAACCACTGAGTCACTGTGCTATTTAATGGACTTGTTGACAATGGGAGACAAAATGTATCTAATGTGTATGGTAAGTATAAAAAGTTCCATAGGATTAGAAGAACATGTTTGCTTTCTTCCAAACACAGTGCCACACCTGTCCACAGGCTGTGTTTAGTATTGCATTCCAGTTACATTCACTTCAATGAAGCTGAGCTGCAATACCAGACACAACCTACAGGCAGGTGTGGAGCTGTTTTCGAAAGAAATCAGCCCTGTTTTCCTAATCCCTTTAAGTTTTTGCCCATTAGCCCCCTCCAAATATTAGTGTTGAATTGATCATAGTGCAATTCCAGGATGTAGTCTCCAAATCGCTGCATCACTTTAGGATATTGGAGGGATGAGGTCTCAGGCGCTGCGCGGATTTCTTTTGTTGCTTCACATCTATTGTTCATCCGCCCTTGTGTCTCCTCTTGTTTGGGAGCTGCTCAGTCTTTACAATTAATGCATCAGTCACCTCCTGACTATATGGAAATGACCACACAGCTCCAGCCGGGGATAATGAGGGAGGGAGACAACAAGGTCACAATGGTGTATAGTAATGCCTTGGTGTGTCCTCTGTGTGACTCTACTGCACATGGATTGTCCATCTGATGCACTCACCCAACTGACTGAGGGAAAGCTGAGGCACGGGCGGGGTCACTGACTTGTTTATGACACCATATAAGAGATTTCTACCATTGATTGTCACCTCTTGTCTACACCTGGGAATGACAAAGGTGTGAAAGTAAGCCAGGAGCATTTACATGAGGTCCTGGCAGTGCAGAACATCTACATACTCTGCGTCCTCACTTAGAATATGCTGTTCAGTTCTGGGCCCCAGTTTATAGAAGAGATGTAATGGAGCTAGAGAGAGAGTGCAAAGACGAGCAACCAAACTTATAAGGGGAATGGAGCATCTTAGTTATGAGGAGAGGTTAGTAGAATTGAACTTATTTAGTCTTGAGAAAAGACGGCTTTGGGGGGGGGGGGGGGACATGATTAATTTATATAAATATATAAATGGTCCCTACAAAAAGTATGGGGAAAAATTATTTCAAGTGAAGCCCCCTCAAAATACAAGGGGACATTCCCTTCGACTAGAGAAAATAGTATTCAATCTCCAGAGGAGAAGGGCGTTCTTCACTGTAAGAACTGTGAATCTATGGAATAGCTGCCTAAGGAGCTGGACACAGCAGGAACAGTTGGGAGTTTCAAGAAAGGCTTAGATACCTACCTGACACTGAAGAATATTAATGCGTATGTAGCTATGTAAAATTCTGGATCCTGGCTGGTGGCGGCTCTGGGGTCAGAGATGGGGTCTCCCCTGGAGCAGATTGGTTCTTGCCTTGTGGGTTTCAGGGCATTCACCAGTGGGGAGGCTGGGCTTAAAGTCCTTGTCTCTCTCCCTCACCCACATTTTCCCCACCGTTGGTTGAACTTGATGGACGGTCTTCTTTCAACTGTACTAACTATGTAACTATGTCTTGTGCACACAATGCAGTTTTGGTGAATTTTCTGTATCTATATTTCTTATCTAATAATACACTGTTGTGGCCGCGGTGATATAACTGCATAATATTAAGGTCAAAACTGAAGACAAACCAAGATCCTACTGAACCAAAAATAGATAAGCATAGACCATGTGGCTGTCAGGCAGTATTGGCAGTACTGGGGCACCATATCAGGGGCCTTCTGATATGGTGCAAGATAGAAAGTGGTAATGGGTGGGGGTCCAGCTGCTTCAGGTGTATGGGGGCCCTGAAACTACGTATACGTAATACAGATGCTATAACGTGTCTATATTCTAAACATGTGACTAGTTTCAGACTGGGGTCCCAAGGACCCAAGAGTGGAGTTGATTCTTGGCGCCCACCAATGGAGCTGATTTTTGGGGGTCACCAGTGAAGCTGAATCTTGGAGCCCAACAGTGAAGTTTATTCTTGGGTCCAACCAGTGGAGTTGATTGTTGGGGCCACCAGTGGAGATGATTTTAGGGCCCACCAGTAGGGTTGATTGTTGGTGCCCACCAGTGGAGTGGATTTTGGGGCCCACCAGTAGAGTTGGTCATTGGCCCCATTAGTGGAGCTGGTTCTTGGGGCTCACCAGTGGAGATGATTCTTTGGGCCCATAATTGAAGTTGATTCTTGGGGCACAACAATGGAGTTGATTTTTGAGGTCCACCAGTGAAGTTGATTTTTGGGGCCACCAGTGAAGTTGATTCTTGGGGCAACCAGGGAAGTTGATTCTTGGGGCTACCATTGAAGTTGATTTTTGAGGCACTCCAGTAGAGTTGAATCTTGAGACCTCACCAGTGGAGTTGATTCTTGGGGCCCAACAGTGGAGCTGATTCTTGGGGCCCACCAGTGGAGCTGATTCTTGGGGCCCACCAGTGGAGTTGATTCTTGAGACCTCACCAGTGGAGTTGATTCTTGAGACCCTCCAGTGGAGTTGATTCTTGAGACCTCACCAGTGGAGTTGATTCTTGAGACCCTCCAGTGGAGTTGATTCTTGGGGCCCACCATTGGAGCTGGTTCTTGGGGCCCCTCCTACAGCTCCAGTACATGACAGCACATACTATACTCTGCCACCTTTCTACCTCTCTTTCTCTGGCTTTCTCCATGAAAAGCTGCCTCACTCCTGCTCTACCCAAGGGCCCACCATACCCAGTGGCTCACCGGGGGTTTCCCTTGCTCCCTTGTGGGCCAGTCAGAGCCTAGATGTAATGCTAGCCTATATTCTAATCAGATTGCTGGCTCCAACACATAAAAGAGCCCCAAAGATCCAACAAGAAACAGTCCCATCTGGAAGGGACATTGGCGCAGTAAACCACAATATACAGCGAAATGTGCGCCAAAACCGCAGCTAAATAAGCCGTGTGAACATACCCTTACACTCTGGTAATGGTTCTATGCTCCTGTCTTTTTTGAGCAGTCCGTAATGCGGTCGACAGTCAAAAAATCGCAGCTGTGTGCCTCAGATGCGCTTATTCCCAAGTCACTGGGACCCTAATGGCACGTTTTTTGCTTGCATTTCGATGCGGAATTGCAAAAATAAAAGAATTTTGTGCATCAAAAAGTGCACAAAAAGGTCCCATGTAAACCCAGCCTGAACGTGCATCATAAACGTGATGTGAACTGAGCCTTAGTGGTTGATGGAAGTAAAGAGAAGTCGATCGCAGGTCAATGTCAGAACCGAAACAACCAAAAACTTCTGGTTGAGCCGTCTTTTCAGCATTACGGGCCCCCGGTATAGCACTGCAGTGGGCCCTGCCCAAATACATGACGTCACACTAGGCCATGCCTCTAGCCAACCCAGGGCCATCTTTTCCATTGGGCACACTAGGCAGTTCCCCAGGGGCCCCACAAGTATAGGGGCCCCAGGTGATCTATGTATATCCCAGGAATACAAGAAACATACCCTGGATCCCTTGGTTGGCTTTTCTTATTTAATTGTTTGTGTGTTTTTAGGACGTGCAAACAGTTAAAAACCATGGTGAAGAAAGGAGCTAAAGGCTCCCTGCATTGCCAAATGGTCTTGTAGGCTGCAGGCTGCTGGTGTCCAGACATAAGTGGTGTGATAATATGGGTGTGCTTGGGGGCATGGCCAAGTATTATGTCATGTATTTTGGCAGGGCCCACTGCAGTGCTATGACTAGGGGCCCATAATGCTGTTAAGATGGCTCTGAGCACAACCACATTGTCACGCCACTTATGTCTGGACACCTTTAGCCTGCAGCCTTCAAGACTATTTGGGGGCAGGAAGCCTTTGGCTCCCTTCTCCAACATGGTTTTTAACTGTTTGCACATCCTAAAATCACACAAACAGTTAAATAAGAAAAGCCAACCAAGGGGTCCAGGGTATGTTTCTTGTATTCCTGGGACAAGCATACCCTACCTGGGGCCTCTATACTTGTGGGGCCCCCTAGTGTGCCCAATGGATAAGATGGCCCTGTTGACGTGTATGTGTCTCGGCGCTCTAGGACTGTCGGCACAATCTGGCATCGCATCCACAGGCCGTAACCTCTGTGTGTGATAAGATCAGTCAGCGGTGAACTCGAGGCACACGCCTGGAAGGGAGGGTGATCATTATGTCTCAGCCGTCTCATACGCACTGCGGGCGGGCTGCCCGGACTTGCTTGTGGAGAAGTGAGCAGGCCCTGGGCCCACTCCCACTGAGTAAGCAGTTTCACTTGGCGTTTCCCAGGCGAGGCCACAAGCAGGTGAAGGATTTGTAAGAAGCCTGAATAAGCACTTCAGAAGCGTGAAAAAAACTGGGGCTCATGGGAGGGTCCACAGTGTGAAGCGGCGGCAGCTTCCACCACCACCCTAGTGCCATATACAATTACATAGGCGGCACACTTGTCTCTGGGCCACGACGTGTTCTGCCTGTTGCCATAGGATCTAATAGAATTCATTCAGCAGCAAATAAAAGTCACATGCGGAGCCCTTGTCAAGGTTTATGAGCTTCCCATTAACCACTCATTATCTGTATTTATGTATTATATAGACGGATGGAGCAGAGCCGAGTGTGTCCTTACAGCAAAATAGATAGATAGCCGTTAGCTCAGGGGTGTCAAACTGCGGCCCTCCAGCTGTTGGGGAAAAACAAAAACCCCCTATCCCCAAAGGTTTAAGTTTTATACAAATCATGATGGGGGTTGTGTTTCCCAACGCTGGGGGGGCCGCGTTTGCCCCTGTGCCGGTTAGCTGATCGATCAATAAGACGACTGCTATCCCCTCTGATGCCCTATATACATGCATGCTGGACTTGGTCCGCAAATACTAGATGTTGAGGACACCCTGGACATTTATTAAATGGCTGGGAAGCCCCATAGACATTAGGGGCGATATGCAAGGAAACTGGCGCAGACTTCACAGTCGTACTTCTCAGTAGCTTAGTGCAGATTTTGTCAGTATGTGTAATAGTGTTGAGTGAACAATAAAAAGGTAAAAAGTTTAGTTCGATTGAACCTTAAACTTTTGTGAGTTCCGTTCGAAGTTTTTTGAATCGAACCCCATTGGGCTAGTCCAATGCACAGGAAAACGATTATCTTCAGGTTTTTTCTTTTTTTAAAAGGCCGAAGATACGATGTTCCTGCGGCCCCTAGACGGCAATAGGAAAGACGAGGCATTTCCCACGCTCGTCTTTTCTTCCCCCGTTTTGGGCAGCGGTGTATTATACACATGTTGTATAATACGGGGGCGCTTCTGTTTTCTTGCCCTCTTCCCTACAATACGATTGTATGGGCGATGTCGGGAAAAAAGAGAACGACCGCGGTTTTTTCCAAAGGTGACAAAAAACGCATCCCGCCGGGGTTAAAAAAAGCCCCTTTAGGGCCGTTTTTTTTCGATGCAGTGTAGCATGCCTTTAAATCTATGGGGGAAGTGTTTGGTTAATTTTTATACCTTACGGTGAGAAAAGCTGGAAAACACCATCCCTAACAGTAATGGATACGTGGAACAACTAAAGGGGGGTGTATGTGGGCTTTTCATTCGGTGTATTAAGGGCCCCACTGTGCCGGTAAATTTGGGCATTTTGCCAGCTTCACCACTTTGTTTAATGGGCCCAACAGAAGAGGGTTCTTTGGGGGTTCTGGGGGGGGACGCACCAATTCAAAACTTCATGCATGTATGAAAGGGGGGTCGGCAAAGTGAGGGCATTTCAGCTCCGACAGGCAGATCATTTCAATGTGGTCGTGGGCCGGGGCGCGAAGTTTCCCGCATTTATGAGGCCTTCGGCCACCGGGAAAACATGGGGGCGTTTACACTGGAAAAGACGCAAAGGGGTTCGACGCCCAAAATTATACATTTTCCCTTAGTGAAGAAAATTTGGGTCTAAGGTAAAGAGAAAAAAATTTGAGAGGCTAAAATATTCATTCCTTTCGATGGTAGCTGAAAAATGAGGAAGCTTGAAAGCGGGGGGGCGTATATGGGAGGTCAGGGTAGCAGCTGTCGGGGCCCTGCATCCGGGGGGCCCAAAAAACCCCCTTTTGGGACAAAGGAGATTTGGAGCGGGTGTTTAAAATTACTGAACCCCCAGAACTGAAAAAGCTGAATTTTTGGGGCACTGAGTATGATTTGGAAATCCAAACCCCCTTGTATAATATATATCCAGTATATGGGTTAGGCGTTATGTGAGCCTGAAATGTCGCCAAAAAACGTTCTGGGTGGGGGGAAAGATGCACCCAGAAATCCCAAAACTCCTAACTATTGTGTTTGGAGGAAAATCTACTAAAAAGTCGCTATCAGTACAGAGAGTGAGCTGAAAAGGGCGTTCCAAGGCAATACAGTAAAATATATTAAATGGTATGTGATTTTAGCAGCCAATGAGGCCTACACCTCAGCGATGATGTTTTTAAAATTCTTTGTGCTCTGCAGGGTTGGAGGGCCCCCGCCAAAAGTGCAGAAAGGTGTGGACGGTGCCAAAAGTGCAGAAAGGTGATTGGGCCCCCCCAAAAGTGCAAAAAGGTGTTTGGATGGCCGCCAAAAGTGCAGAAAGGTGTTGGATGGCCCCCAAAAGGCGGGGAAAGGTGATTGGATGGCCGCAAAAAGTGCAGAAGGTGATTGGATGGCCCCCAAAAAAGTGCAGAAAGCTGTGAAAATAAAAAATGAAATGGGTGTAGAACTAGAATTTTATCGAAGAACAGTAAATTTTCGGTTCGTTTCTAGTTCGAGAAGTTTACTAAAAATAGCTTTTTTATAACAGTTAATCAACCAAATTTTTGTGTCTTCAGCGAATAAATGTGTGCGGCTTTGGAAAAAACTGCCCAAAATTTGTTCGCATTTTGAAATAGCATGGCTCAGTGCGACATTTGTGCCCAGATTCTGTCGAGACACCTTCATAAATGTGTCTGATCTTATGAATGTGGCTTGATGCGCCCCCTAGGGATTGGCGCAAACGAAAGTGTCAACTCTGTCAGACGGGCAACAGTTCATACGTAGGTCAGAAAGGGGCTACAACAGTTTTTTGGGTGGACATCAAGCCAACAAAACAGCGCAGCCCCGTTCATACATGTCGCCGTAAATGTTCGGTAGGCCCTATAGACATTAGATGGTAAGGAGGCCTCCATATATATTAGACATTTGGGAGGCTCCCATTCGAAAAGATGATTAGTACGCCCCAAACACATTAGACGATCAGGAGGCCTCATACCTTTGATGGGTGGGGATAAACCAAAAAAAACCATTAGATGGTCGGGAGGCCCCCCATGCACACATTAGATGGTCAGGAGGCCCCCCATACACACATTAGATGGTCAGGAGGCCCCCCATTCACACATTAGATGGTCAGGAGGCCCCCCATACACACATTAGATGGTCAGGAGGGCCCCCCCTTCCACATTTGTGGGCGGAGGCCCCCTACACACTTTTTTGATGGGCGGAGGCCCCCCCATACACGCATTAGATGGCGGGAGGCCCCCCCTCACGCATTAGATGGTCGGAGGCCCCCCTCCCATTGATGGTCAGGAGGCCCCCCCCTCACGCATTAGATGTAGGAGGCCCCCCCCCCCTTCCCTTTTTGATGGTAGGAGGCCCCCCATAAAACTTTGATGGGGGGAGGCCCCCCCTTACACAAATTATTTGGTCAGGAGGCCCCCCATACACACATTAGATGGTCAGGAGGCCCCCCCATACACACATTAGATGGTCAGGAGGCCCCCCCATACACACATTAGATGGTAGGAGGGCCCCCTTCACATTTAGATGGTCGGAGGCCCCCCCCTATAAATTGTGGTCGGGGAGGTCCCCCCTACCACTTAGAGGTCAGGAGGCCCCCCCCCCCCTTTAAATTAGATGGTAGGGGGCCCCCCCCCATTTTTAAAACTTTGATGGTGGGGGGGTCCCCCCTTTAAAATTAGATGGTCGTTGGGGCGGTCCCCCATACACACATTAGATGGTCAGGAGGCCCCCCCATACACACATTAGATGGTCAGGAGGCCCCCATTCACACATTAGATGGTCAGGAGGCCCCCCCATACACACATTAGATGGTCAGGAGGCCCCCCATACACACATTAGATGGTCAGGAGGCCCCCATCAAACTTTAGATGGTCCAAAAGGGACCCTTTACATATTTGTGGGGAGGAGGCCCCCCCGTATACACATTAGATGGTCGGGGGGGTCCCCCCATACAAATTAGATGGTAGGGGCCCCCCCCCCTTTTTAAATTGATGGTCAGGAGGCCCCCCACCCATATACACATTAGATGGTCGGGGGGGGGCCCCCCCCACACACATTAGATGGGGCGGGGGGGGGGGGGTCCCACATAAAAACATTAGTGGTCGGAGGCCCCCCCTACACCTTTTTGATGGTAGGGGCCCCCCCCATACACACATTAGATGGTCAGGAGGCCCCCCATACACACATTAGATGGTCAGGAGGCCCCCCATACACACTTAGTGGGGGGGAGCCCCCCCCCATACAACATTAGTGGTCGGGGGGGCCCCCATTTACACATTAAAATGGTCAGGAGGCCCCCCCATACAACCTTAGATGGCGAGGCCCCCCCCTACCAAAAACCCTTGATGGTAGGAGGCCCCCATAAAAACTTAGTGGTAGGAGGGCCCCCCATCACACATTGATGGTCGGGGCCCCCAAACACACATTAGATGATCAGGAGGCCCCCCATACACACATTAGATGGTCGGGAGGCCCCCCCCATACACACATTAGATGGTCAGGAGGGGCCCCCCTTCACCCAAAATTTGATGGTGGAGGCCCCCCCTAAAACATTGATGGTCAGGAGGCCCCCCCCCCCCTTCACAAATTTTTGGTCGGGGCCCCCCTAAAACATTAGAGGTCAGGAGGCCCCCATAAACATTTGATGCTGGGGCCTACAAAATTTGTGTTTAGAGGCCCATTTAAAATTTAAGGGTAAGTAAAAATGGGTTTGGGGGCCCCATTAAAAAACATTTTTAAGTTTTGGGGGGCCCCCTTTTTAAAAAGGGTGGGGCTCCCCTAAAAAAATTCCCCCGGCAAAAGGGGAAAAAAGAAGCACTTTTTTCCCCCCTTTCAAAAATTGGGAGGCAGGCTAGCTTCCCCTTCCCTATTGTGGGTCAAGGGCCCATTACAAATTTTTTGAATTTGGGGAAATTTTGGGGTTTTCCCCCAATTTCACCAATTTTGAGAATTTGTCGGGACTAAACCCCTTTGTGGTGGGAGGCCCCCATCACCATTAGTGGTCGGGACGCCCCCCCATACACACATTTGATGGTCGGGAGGCCCCCCCATACACAATTAGATGGTCAGGAGGCCCCCCATACACACATTAGATGGTCGGGAGGCCCCCCCATACACAATTTTGTTTTGGTGGGGGCCCCCCCCATACCACATTAGATGGTCAGGAGGGCCCCCTACATAAAATGGTCGGGGAAACCCCCCCCCCAAAAACATTAGATGTCGGGAGGCCCCCCCTCACACATTAGTTTGGTAAAGGGAGGCCCCCCCATACACACATTAGATGGTCGGGGGGCCCCCCATACACACATTAGATGGTCGGGAGGCCCCCCCCACAACATTTGGGTGGTCGGGGACCCCCCCCCCCCCCGGGGGGGGGGCCCCCCCACACAACATTAGTGGTCAGGAGGGGCCCCCCTGCACTTTAAAATGGTCGGGAGGGCCCCCCCCTAACCCCCTTTGTGGTCGGGGGGCCCCCATAACACATTAGGGTCAGGAGGCCCCATAAAAATTAGAGGTCAGGAGGCCCCATTCACACATTAGATGGTCAGGAGGCCCCATTCACACATTAGATGGTCAGGAGGCCTCCCATAACAATTTTGATGGTCGGAGGCCCCCCAACAACATTAGATGGTCAGGAGGCCCCCATTCACACATTAGATGGTCGGGAGGGGCCCCCTCAAAATTAGATGGCAGGGGCCCCATACAAATTAGTGGTCGGAGGCCCCCATTCACACTTAGTGGGCGGAGGCCCCCCCTTTCACACTTTAAAGGTAGGAGGCCCCCTCACAATTAGATGGTAGGAGGCCCCCCCATCACCATTGATGGTCAGGAGGGCCCCCCCCCATTAAAAAATTGTGGTCAGGGGCCCCCTTCACACTTAGATGGTCGGAGGCCCCATTAAAAATTAGATGGTAGGGGGCCCCCATTACACATTAGATGGTCGGGAGGCCCCCCCTTCAAAATTAGTGGTCAGGAGGGGGCCCCCCCTACACACTTAGTGGTCAGGAGGCCCCCATAAACATTAGATTTTGGTAGGAGGCCCCCCAACACATTAGTGGTAAGGGGGCCCCCCATTCACACATTAGATGGTCAGGAGGCCCCATTCACACATTAGATGGTCAGGAGGCCCCCATTCACACATTAGATGGTCAGGAGGCCCCCTTCCCCAAAAGATATAGTTCCCACTTTTAAAAATGAAAAAGCGGAAAAATTTCAGGAGATTTGCTGGACCCCCCCATCTTGTCAGTATGCAGGGCCCTTCAAAAAAAGCACCCCACCCCACCTAATGCATAACGGCTTTGGAAGAAACCAGGAGATGCCCTTTTAGCCGGGAGTAACCCCCCAAAACCCGGGTAGTGCCCCCCCCCCGGGTTAGATGCCCCTTGTAGCCAAGTAGATCCCCCCTCTTTAGCCAGGTGGCCAAATTTGTAGCCAGGTAGATCCCCCCATTGTTAGCCGGTAGGGGCCCCCATTGTTAGCTGGTAGGTGCCCCCATTGTTAGACAGGTAGGCCCCCATTGGTTGCCAGGTAGTCCCCCCATTGTTCCCAGGTAGTGCCCCATTGTTAGCCAGGTAGTGCCCCCATCTGTAAGCCAGGAGTGCCCCATTGTTTGCCGGTAGTCCCCCCTTTTGTTTGCCGGTAGTGCCCCCTTGTTTGCCAGGTTCCCCCCATCTGTTACCCAGGTGTGCCCCCATTGTTACCGGTAGTGCCCCCATCTGTTAGCCAGGTAGTGCCCCTTGTGAGCCAGGTAGGCCCCAATCTGTGAGCCAGGTTGCCCCCCCATCTGTTAGCCAGGTAGTGCCCCCATTGTTCCCAGGTGATCCCCCCTTGTTGCCGGTGATCCCCCCTTTGTTGCCGGTAGTCCCCCCATTGTTGCCGGGTAGAGCCCCCTAAAGCTAATAAAAATAAAATAATAAAATCCTTTTACCTTACCAGGCTCCTGCGCAGGGCCCCGCCCCCGCCCGTCCCCTCAGCGGGCGGGGGAAGTGAGAGCAGGCGCGTACCCCCTGCGCCGGCGCGCCTTCCCCCTGCGCGTGACCGTTGTGCGGCGCAACACCGGCGCCGACATCAGGGGAGGGGCAGGAGGGAGCGATCCCCCCTCCCTCCTCCCCCCAGGAGCCCGCGGGCGGGTGAGCGGCCCCTTGCGGCACTTCACCCGTTTTGGGCGGTCGGCGGGCAAGAGTAGCGCACCAGGTACTCTTGGCCGCGGTTTTTTAAAAGGCCCCCCGCCGCCTGAAAAGGCGGCGGGGGGAAATCCCAAAATCCCCCGGGAGGGCGGGAGGGGACCCCAAATGCGGGACCCCCCCCCCAAAAACGGGAGAGTTGGCATGTATGCATAAGATGGTCGGGAGGAATGAGGCTTCCTGTAATCCTTGAGCAGGCCACCTAAGGAACCCCATGCAGATAAAAGGAAAAGACTTTTATCTGCATGTCTGACGTGAATACATCCTGGCAAATTTGTTATAGAAGTTTCTATGAGATGAAAATCAGTTCCCTTCATCTCACTGTGGTCCTTCCTTGGATTTCTGGAGGCCTCATTCAGATTAAAGGAACAGTCGCAGAAATGTCTGCAGTAAATCTGCCAAGTGTGAACTCACCCTTAGGCCAGATTCAAACAAGCATATTTCCTCCATCTGAGCGCCCATCTTACATGCCCGACTGTACATCATACTCAGGGTGACCGATACTATGAGATCAGAGCATTAAATGGGTGTTCTCAACATGATGTTTCACAGAGCCTGCTTTTAACTTCCTGTTCAAGCTGTTGACGGGTCAGGCTGTGGGTAGTTCTACAGCTTCAGGGCCCTACTTCCTGTTCAGGCTGTGGGTAGTTCTACAGCTTCAGGCTCCAACTTCCTGTTCAGGATGTGGGTGGTTCTACAGCGTCAGGCTCTAACTTCCTGTTTAGGCTGTGGGTGGTTCTACAGCATCAGACTTCAACTTCCCCTTTTAGGCTATGGGTAGTTCTTCAGCTTCAGGCTCCCCTTTCCTCTTCATGCTGTGGGCAGCTCTACAGCAGTGACTGAAATTTCAGCTCTGCTATTTCTAGCTGCGCTTGTTACACGGACATTGGAGATAAAAGGGATAAAACAGGAGAGCACAAGACTGCAGAGCGCCAAATGGTTAAAGTTTGTCAGTAATAAAGATAAACAAGCTTCTGTGCTGCTGATAAAACACAGCAGGGAGAGGCGTCACCATCCCTGCCACTGCTAGAGCAGAGAGAGGTGATCAGTAACCTAGCTAGAGAGAACAACTGCTCTAGCTCTGAAAGAAAGCAAAATCAAAACAGCAATTTATTTGGTAATAGTCTTTACTTACTGTTGCCTACATGTTTAAAGCTAATCAAATCCCTTTAAACTCATGGTCAATTCAGAACAATCAGCTACATGGGCAGATAATTGCCTATTAAGAGCGCTGACCTATTGCAAGCCACGTAGTACTCCTTAAAGGGAGCCGTCATACTTCCCAAATGTCGGAGAGTGATCAACTGCAAAGGAGATCATTCAGAAATTACGATTGTTTGTGCAGCCATTGACTTCCTGTTTATATGTGGATATGTGCTGCCGACCAATGATCATTTTTACTGATTTAACAACTAGCAATAAACTCTTCGGCTTTCCTGTATCAAGTATTCAATTTTTCTGCAGCGCCACCGAAGGAGAAATGAAGAACTACACATTAAAACCAATGCACTATCCATGTAATGCAGGGACATGTCAGGTCCTCCCCTGCGAGCAATGTCCTTTGTGGCCGCTCTCCCATCTAGCTAATAGATGAGGGTCCTGAAAAGGAGACCCCTTTGCACCTAACATTTTCTAAGGGGGTACTTGACAATACAATACAATAAACGAGACAAACAATGATCTGCATGTTACTCTACACCCCAGCTGTTATCTTATATCATTAATTAGGGCATGTCAGAAATAAAAAAAAAAAAAAAAATCTGTCTTAGATCTTATCTACCTGATTTCCAAATAAACAATATCCGGTAATTCTGCCCTGACACCAGTGTGATTAAAGCCAAATCCTTAATTAGATTGTACATAATTAGGAAAGCATGGCTGCTTCCTTCAAAAAACAGTGCCAAACCTGTTGCAGGTTGCCTATGATATTGAACCTAACCACCATGCAATTCTAAGGAGATAAGCTGCAATACCAGTCACAGCCTGACCAATAAAGTGGCGCTGTTTCTGGAAGGAAGCAGACATGTTTCCTAATCCTGTACAACCAAGGATTGATAAGCTTCGTAGTGATATTGCTGAAGTATAAAACCTCCATGGCTTTAAGGGGACATCAGGCTCAGTGTGTAAAAACAAATTCACTGACCGCAGGGTAATTATAGGGGTCCTGCAACTAGGACCTCTCTGATAAGCCGATATGGCCATAGGAAGGTGGATGACAAGAACCTCTCTATAATACACTGATACTCCCTGTAGAGTGAGAGACAATCTGCACCTCTTCATTCCCTCTGTGTTTCCTTATTTCCTCCAATTTTGGAACAGTGGGTTGCAAAAACCTTCTTACCCCTTGAACTGTTCCTCATTTTTAAACATTACAGCCATAAACTTCAATGTATTTTATCGATATTTTATGTGATAGAGTAATATAAAGTAGCAATGATTGGTGAAGTGTAATGAAAATGATTTGCACTTCTCTATATTTTTGCGAATTAAAAAAACCTGAAAAGTGTGGCGTGCATTTGTATTCAGACTTGCAAAGCTGGTAGAGACATCCCCCAACAGACGGCAGCTGTCATAGAAGGCAAAGGTGGTCCTACAAAGTATTGACTTGGGGGGGGCTGAAGACATATGCATACATCACTTTCAGTTTTTTAATTTGCAAAAAATTGGAAAAGCGTGCAGCATGTTGTTTATACTTCACAAATACAGGCAGTCCGCGAGTTAGGGACTGTAGGTTCGTTCTTAAGTTGAATTTGTAGGTAAGTCGGAACCAATATATTTAGTACATGTATGGTGTATATGTATGGTATGTATGGTGTGTAATTATAGGCAGGTATAGGTCCCCATAGCAGGTATATGTCCCCTCATAGGCAGGTATAGAAAGGTATATGTCCCCCATAGCAGGTATAGGCAGGTATATGTCCCCCATGGCAGGTATAGGCAGATATATGTCCCATCATAGGCAGGTATATAGGTACCCCTCAATATGCAGGTAGAGGCAGGTATAGTCACCTCATAGGCAGGTATAGGTCCCCATATGCAGGTATAGGCAGGTTATAGGTCCCCTCATAGTGCAGGTATAGCATTAGGGCTTATCTTAAAAGAAAAATAGAAATACTCACATCACTCCCCGCTGCTCCGTGGCTTACCTGTGGCTCCGTCTTCTCTCTGGCACCGTCTTCTGGCACAGACCAGTGATGTCATCAGGCCGCGCATGCAGCGTGATGACATCGCACGCTATCTGTGCCGGAGACTCCGGGAAGGTCGCAGGTCTGCTGGCGGCGCTCCGGAGTTCTATTGCGGAGCAGGAAGCGCTCGCTCTCTGCTCCGCAATAGAGTCTTCCGCTGTATGCGCTCCGGGAGGAGTCGCATACAGCCGAAGCGATCCCCGCTGGTGCCCGGGCCATGACAGTGCTCGGACGCCGACGGGGACCGGAGAGTAAGCTGTATGCGCACCCAGGAGTCGCATACAGCTGCAAAGATTGCCGACAGCACCGGGGCCACAGCAGCGCCCGGACGCTGTCAGCTACTCGGTCTTCAGCTGTACGTGACTCCCAGAGGAGTCACGTACAGCTGAAGTGTCCCTGGCTTGCGTGGTTCCGATGTCCCCGTTCGTAACTAGGGGACAGACGTAAGTCGGGGACTGCCTGTACTTGGGACGACAGCCATACAGACCAATTTGATGCATGGTCTAAGCACTGACAGGCTGACCATTCACCCCTGTAACCTCTGTAGCAATGTTGGCAGCAGTCATCTCTGGATATAATGCTGAGCACGTGCACTCAACTTCTTTGGTCGACCATGGCGAGGCCTGTTCTTGTTAAACTGCTGTATGGTCTTGGCCCCCGCCCTGCAGCTCAGTTTCAGGGTGTTGGCAATCTTCTTAGAGCCGAGACATCTTTATGTAGAGCAACAATTCTTTTCAGATCCTCAGACAGTTCTTTGCAATGAGGAGCCATGTTGAACGTCCGGTGACCAGTGTGAGAGTGATAGTACCAAATTTAACACACTTTTTCCCCATTCACACCTGAGACCTTGTTAGAGTATGTTCACATGTTGTATTTGCAGGGCGTACGTTGGGGGTGTAAGCACTGCAGATGCAATAAAATTATAGCACTTACATGTCACTTCTTTTGGGCACTTATGTGCTGGGGAAAGTGAAAGCAAGCCTTGGTTGGAGCGCTGTTGAAAGTAAGCACTAGCCAGCGCATACTTCCAACAGCAGTCATATAGCAGCGCACACAGGTACACACCGCTATACACCATGTGAACCCAGCCTAACAATAAAGAGTCACATGACACTATGGAGAGAAAATGGCAAATTGGCCACAGTTTGTCCATTTTCACTTAGAGGTGTACTCACTTTTGTTACCAGTGGTTTAGACATTGATGGCTATATGATGAGTTATTTTGCGTGTACACTAATTTTACACTGTTATACAAGCCGAACACTGACTACTTTAAATTGTATCAGTGTCATATCTTCAGTGTTGTCCCATAAAAAAATATAATACAATATTTACAAACATGTGAGGGGTGTACTTACTTTTGGGAGATACTGTATATCATATCATATAATATATTACAGAATAGTGTAGAATAATGATTATCCTTTGATAGTTGGTAGTCATGAAGTTCTTCATTTGGCCCCCAGCTGCAACAACAACCCTTTGGCACCCCACAATCTCCTTGCAGGGTGTAGACTGGGTAGTGGAACGGTGTGCAAGCACAGTTTTTCACTTAAATGCTATGGTTGTATCTACTATGGGGCTAAGAGCCTGGAATCAGCGTTATCTCTGACCAAAACTGCCAGTCACAAGTCATTATGGGAAAGGAGCTGAAAAGCTCAAGCGCCCTTTATTGGATATAACAAATCCACAGTTTGACCCACTGAATGTTGAGAAAGCAAAAGGGATATTAGCAAAAAGGCAATTCAAAACTCTACACGCCGTACAGTGCTCTCCCCAAAGAGAAATGTTCCCGTTTCTGAGCCACTCATTGCCTCCCACCCAGCCAGCCGGTATTGCTCTGCTCTGATGAGGTACAAAATCCCCAAACAGCTGCCTGCAGATGAGAGATACTGGCTTAGCTAATATCCCTTTTGCTTTCTCAAGACTCAGAGGGTCCAAAGCAAATTGAGGATTTGTTACATCCAATAGGGGGCGCTTCAGCTTCCAGCTCATTTCCCATAAATGCCTTGTGAAATGCAGAGGCTTTTGTTGGAGGCAAAAAGGCAATTTCAAAACTCTACACACCGTACAGTGCTCTCCCCAAAGAGAAATGTTCTTGTTTCTGAGCCACTCATTGCCTTCCACCCAGCCAGCCAGTATTGCACTGCTCTGCACTAATAAGGGACAAAAACCTGAAACAGCTGTTAAAATGGAGTACGGCTTGGCAAATTTTCCTTTTTTGTTTCCAAGACTCAGGGGGTCAAAAGAAAGCAGGAAAAAAAAAAAAAGGGGGACCCGGGCGACATAGAGAATAAAATAAAGCCCGAGCAAAGGGCTTTTTTAAAAATTTTGTAAAATTTATTTTAAAAAGCAAAGGTTCCCTTACAAGTTTAAAAAACATAATAAATAAAATAAATTTTTTGCGTTTTGCACGTGAACCGTGCTTCCTAAATTGAGGTTATTACATTTTTAATAGAGGGTGCTTGACTTTCAGCTTCTTTCCCAAAATGCCTTTGAAATCAGAGGCTTGTAGGGGGCAAAAGGGCCCATTCAAAACTCTCACCCCTTTTCAGTCTCCCCCCAAAAAAAATGCCCAATTTTTAAAAGCCTGCCGCCTTTAGGGGAGTGGGCTCAGTGAGTGACCCCAGTCCATACACCCACATCCACACTGTAAGACTCACTCCTTTTCTAGCTCCAATTATAGGTGGAAAAAGTGCGTCATATAGTCCCAAAAACATGTTTTTTTTTAAATCTGTATCAAAGAATATATAAAACCATAAACTATTCATGATCTTACTCAGCAGGTTTCTGTGGCCCCAAAAGTGAAGGGGGCGAGAGGGCGATATTTTATTCCTACTTCTACAATAACATTGCACTTAACAGGATTGTGGAGATTTTATTTCCTTGGGGGTTGGATACGTAATTATATATACAGCAGTCGTGCGAGGCCCGGGGGCGGCCGCTCCTGTTCTCACCGCACACAAGTTTCATGGGAAAATCGTAAGATTTAACATCTTCCCAGCGATGCACAAATCATTATCAGTGTCTTATCTGCATTTCGGCCGAGTGCTGCGCAGCCCGAGGGGGCGAAAAAGAAAGACATTTCTGATTGTGTAACATGAAGAATTCACAACAAGTGGCATTCACCTGAGTTGTAACTTGCTTGTGTTTATCAGGAGCATTCGGCAGGTGCGCACAGCACCGCCGACCGAGTGGCCAAGAGACCGAGCGCCCGTGCCGTCACCAGAGGCAAGTCCATGGATAAAGCCAAATGCCGTATTTCCTGGACTATAAGATGCACTTTTTCTCCCTAAAAATAGGACTTAAACTTATAGTCTGGATGTGGGTGTATGGAGTATATGGAGCAACTTGGACCTGCCCCAATTAAGGGGTTTTTTCACAAAGGATTGTGTTTTTTGTTTAAAAATCTTGCAAAAAAAAAAGTCACTTTGTAATTGTGTCCATTAAAAGGGGTTTCCCATATTTCCCGATATCCCCTCTTGTATGGGCGACACTCCTCAGGTTGCTATAGCTAAATTGCATGTTATGATCCCCTGATAGTGGCAGCAAGTTGTATCATTACAGTGTCCTACCTGTTTGATCTTCCCTTGTATGGCAGCCAGCCGTGGTTGCTATAGCTATAGACCTGTTCGATCTTCCTGATAGGCTGCCAGCAGTGGTTCTATAGCTACAGACCTGTTGATCTGTCCTGATAGGCTGCCATGCACTGGGTTCTGCTATAGCTTACAGACCTGTTTCGATCTGTCCTGATAGGCTGCCAGCACTGGTTGCTATAGCTAAGACCTGTTCATCTCTCCTGATAGGCTGCCAGCACTGGTTGCTATAGCTACAGACCTGTTTTTCTCTCCTGATAGGCTGCCAGCACTGGTGCTATAGCTGCAGGACCTGTTCATCTCTCCTGATAGGCTGCCAGCATGGTTGCTATAGCTACAACCTGTTCATCTCTCCTGATAGGCTGCCAGTAGTATTGCTATAGCTACAGACATGTTCTATCTCTCCTGATAGGCTGCCAGACTGGTGACTATAGCTACAGACCTGTTCTCTCTCTCCTTATAGGCTGCCAGCACTGGTTGCTACAGCTACAGACCTGTTCTATCTCTCCTGATAGGCTGCCAGCGCTGGTGACTATAGCTACAGACCTGTTTTATCTCTCCTGATAGGCTGCCAGCATGGTTCACTATAGCTACAGACTGTTCATCTCTCCTGATAGGCTGCCAGCATGGTTGCTATAGCTACTGTCTTGTTCTATCTCTCCTGATAGGCTGCCAGCACTGGTTGCTATAGCTACAGGCTTGTTCAATCTCTTCTGATAGACTGTCAGCGCTGGTTGCTATAGCTACAGACCTGGCTTCTACTGCAGCCTAGCAGAAGCCAGTAAACACGCCCCTGAATTCAAAATGAAACCAAGAAAACAGGATTGAGGTAAGATGAATCAATGTAGTGAGACAACCCCCTTTAACCCCTTTACCCGGAAGTCAATAGGCAAATATACACACACTGCAGACGTTCCTTTTTTTCCATTTAGCTGAATTTTTGGGGGTCAGTTAGGGTGCGCTCACACGGCACTGACAAAATACCGGTAGGATTATCCAACCAGTACTTTGTCGTTTTTTGGCAAGCGGGGGGGGGCGGCTTTTGTCCGCAGTTTGCAGATTCAAGCTGTCCCCCTTTACATTGACATGTTCATGTTCCACCTGAAAACCGGGCGGAAGATCGAACATGTTCAAAGTTTTTCATTACGCCGGCGGTGTTAAAAAAAATCTGGCAGAAAATCTGTGCAGTGGGGACTTCTGCATGAATTTTCTATTTAAAGAGAACCTGTCACATAGGTGATGCCCCCCTTGCTGAGGGCAGCACAAGCTGGTGTCAGACCTGCTGTTTCCAACGCTGTGCCCCTTATTCTGTAAGATGCTGGAGTTTTAGAGCATTTACCCCTCAAATCTTATTCATGAGCAGGTGTTAGCCCCGCCCAACAAAGGCTAGCCCCGCCCACTGACAAGTTATTCACATGTTTTCTACCTATTCAATATGGTTGTCAGTTAGTGGGCGGGCTAGCCTCAGGTGGGCGGGGTTTGACAAAAATTGACACTCTGAAGGACTCTTCGAATGACTCTTCTGGCTGAAAACTCCAGATTTGAGCATCAAATACACAAAAACTACAGCATCTTACAGAATAAGGGACACAGCGCTGGAAACAGCAGGTCTGACACTAGCTTGTTCTGTCCTCAGCAAGGGGGGCATAACCTATGTGCCAGGTTCTCTTTAAGTCAAGTGTAGGGGTATGTTCACATGGCGTGTTGGGTCCATGTTTGGACGCTTTTAGATGCGTGTTTGGATCCGTCTGTCGGAGCCCAAACGCGCATCTAACAAATAGCAGTGTGATTTACATTGCTTTTAACTAGAAACACGCATCGGCATTCACACGAGTGATCGCTGAAGTGTGCCTCACTGCGTCTTTCGGATCCGTTCTAAGAATCGTCATGTCAATTCTTGGTCTGAAAGACGCAGCAGGAGCCCTATAATAAACTATAGGGTGCGATCCTGCCGGGTATGTTCACACGGTCAAATTTCAGCGTGCATTTCGTGTCGTATTTGCTCCCTAATGCGAGCGAGATGCGCGCCGAAATTACGGTAATCCACAGTTCTCTTAGAGAACTATGGATTACGCCTCCTCTCCCCGCGCGGACAATATTGTATACAGCATTGTACAGTATAATACAGTACAGTATTGTACGCGCGGGGAGATAAGTGACATGTCAATTACTTGCAGCGAATACGCGCCGCGAGTAATGACAATTTATGGGGCCGGCGGACTGCTGGCCCCCCCCGTGTCGCGGGAGTACGTGCCGGTCAGCGAGAACACCCGGTGTAATTGCGGGGCGTACTGTACGCCGTGTGAACATAGCCCAACACACATCCAAACGCGCAGCTGAGTGTTGGACACGTGTTGGCTCCGTTTACGATCGGATCGCCACTGCGTTGTTCTGGAAGCGAATTTCGGATCCAACACAGATCCGAAATCAGATCCAAAAACGCCGTGTGAACAAACCCTAAGAGTCGGTTTACAGATGGTTTTCAAATCCAAAAATCGTCTGTAAATCTGACTGAAAACCAGTTCTGTGGAGACGTATCCTAGTAGTTTTTTCAAAATGCAGCATGGTGTGGTGCTTGTAGTAGTTTGTAGTAGTTTTCTCCCCATAGACCTTTATTTTTTTTTTCAGCACCACATGATATATGCAGGCTCAGACTGGCCCACAGGAGAGCATGGGAAACATTTGTGGGCCCCTGGACCTGGTGGGCGCCTGAAGATCTAAGCCTATTTTGGACTTAAAGGGGTTGTCTCACTACATTGATTCATCTCACCTCAGTCCTGTTTTCTTGGTTTCATTTTGAATCAGGGGCGTGTTTACTGGCTTCCACTAGGCTGCAGTAGAAGCCAGGTCTGTAGCTATAGCAACTAGTGCTGGCAGCCTATCAGGAGAGATCAAACAGGTCTGTAGCTATAGCGACTGGAGGAGCTGATGCAGCCCATACAAGAGGGGATATCTCAGAATAAGTAGGATATTGTTAATGGACACATATTGAAAAGTGACTTGTTTTTGCAAGATCTTTAACATAAAAAGCAATCCTTGTAGTGAGACAACCCTTTAAAGCAGTTGTCTCACTACAAGGATTGTGCTTTTTATGTTAAAGATCTTGCAAACTCAAGTCCCTTTGCAATATGTGTCCATTAACATTGTCCTACCTATTCCTAGATATCCCCTCTTGTATGGGCTGCATCAACTCCTCAGGTCGCTATAGCTACAGACCTGTTTGATCTGTCCTGATAGGCTGCCAGCACTGGTTGCTATAGCTACAGACCTGGCTTCTACTGCAGCCCAGTAGAAGCCAGTAAACACGCCCCTGAATTCAAAATGAAACCAAGAAAACAGGACTGAGGTGAGATGAATCAATGTAGTGAGACAACCCCTTTAAGGACAAAGCAATTTTATCAAATCTGACATTTTATCTGAGAATAACTTTTTAATACTTTTACCTATCCCTGTGATTCAGAGACTGTTTTCTCATGACACATTGTACTTTAATTTAGCAAATAATTTTGGTCAAAGCAATCCTTGTTTATTTGTGAAAAATATCAAAATGTCGTGAAAATCTGGAAAAAAAATTGCCATTTTCAAAGTTTAAAAATGTCTGCGTGTAAGATACATAGTTATTTCACACAAACTGGTAAATAATGAACATCTACCATAAGTCTACATTATGTTGGCATCGTTTTTTTAAATAATCTTTTTTTTTTTTTTATGACATTAGTGGGCTCTTAATTTTGTAGCAAATGTTAAAATTTTCAAGAAAATTTGCAACATTGATTTATTTATGGTGCCCTCCTGTTCTGACGTGGCATTGAGGGGCCTGTATGTTAGACACCCCCCAGAAATGACTCCATCTATGAAACTGCACCCTTCAAGGTGTTCAAAGCAACACAACAAAGTTTGTTAACTCTTTATGTGTTTGACAGAAATTAAAGCAAAGAAAATTTCACTTTTTTTTTTGCAGATTTTCAATTTTTATCCATTATTTACTGGAACATAGTAAATGATAACAGGAAAATGTAACTTAATATTGATTCCCCTGATTTTTCTGTTTTTAGAGATATCCCATATGTAGCCCTGGTGCACTATTTCACTCAACCACAAGCCTCATAATAGGAGGAGCGTCTACTGGATTTTGGGGTCTCATTTATATTTGGATCTAGTTTAGGCGCCATTTCAGGTTTGCTGACACCATAATGTGATAAAAACATAATAAACACCCCTAAAAAGACTCCATGTTGGTAACTACACCCCTTAAGGTATATATGCAGGAGTGCAGTGAGTATATCGACCCCAAAGGTGTTTCACAAACTTTTTTAGCGTTAAGCTGTGAAAATGAAAAAAAATATTTTTTCCACACAATCTGCAATTTTAGCTGAAACATTTAATTTTTACAAAGAATCCTGGGAAAAAAAGCACCCCAAATTTTGTTACGCAATTTCTCCCAAACTCAGCAATACCCTACATATGGGTGTAAACAGCTGTTTAGCCGCATGGCAAGGCATACAAGGGATGGAGCGCTATTTGGCTTTTGGAAGACAGATTTTGGTGGGGCCATGTAGCATTTGCAAAGCCCCCAGAACAGGTGAAACCTTCCAGAAGTCGCCCCATCTTGGATTCAACACCCCTCATGGATCACATCTAAGGGTGTATTGAGCATTTTGGGCACACAAGTGTTACATTGTTTTTTTTAGCACTGGGCCATAAAAATGGAGGGAAAAAAGTGCAGTTCTGCCATTGTTTTTTGGCCTTCATTTTTACAGCGTTCGCTATGCAGTAACATGGTGAACAAGGAAGTAACAAGGAAGTAGTAAAACCGCCATCTTTGTACACCCTTGTTGCATTGTTTATACACTCCAACAGGCTGTATAACACGATTGCGTCACCCTAGTGGTGAAGCAGCCTAGGGGGAACTCCATGTTAAAGTAAAAAACAAAAAAGTTTAAAAGTGTAAGGCCATGTTCACACGGCTTAAAATGGGCCGTAATTCGGTCCGTAATTACGCGTCGGAGTGCGCAAATTACGGGCTGAAAACGGCCCATTCATTACGGTAATCCACAGTTCTCATAGAGAACTATGGAGTACGTCTCCTCTCCCTGCTCGGCGAATACGCCGAGGGGGAAGATAAGTGACATGTGAATTATCAGCGGCGTATATCATGTGACCCAGCAGGATGACGTCACCAGGCTTTTCCTCTCTGTAGTCAAAGAAATGTCTGTCTATGCATAGCACTGTGAGTAGCTACAATGTAGCTCAGAGGTAAAGCTTTTGCCTCACAGCACAAGGGTCCTCGGTTCAAATCCCTGCAGGAACCAAACCTTTGTTTTTTTTTCTCTTTATCAATGCACAGACCTCAATGAGGTTTCTTTTTTATTTATTTGCACTGTTTGACTGGTTACTAAGGAGAACAGAGGACGGGAGTAGAGTGACAGCACCCGGGGTTTGAACACTCAGTATATGTCTGAGAGGAGAGATGATGTCTGAGCATGTGCGACCAGGACTGAGGAGCTCTCAGCCCTGGTCGTATCCCCGGAGACGAGCTGTAAACAATGGATCACTAAAGGAGCAGCTTAAACAAAAACGGTCCAGAATTTTTAATAATAATGAATGCTGAAAATGTTAATTATTTAATTTGCAAACTTCCCACGTTAATTTTACTTCGTGGCAAAACCCCTTAAAGAAATAATAAAAAGTTACACATCATTGGTGTCTGATCTATTAAAATATAACATTATTTATCCCGTCTGCTGAACACCATGGAAGAAAAAAATTCCAAACACCAAAAACTGTGGTTTCTTTTGTCATTTCATGTCCCCTAAAAATTTAAATAAAAGTGATCACAAAAGTCACATCTTTTCCAAAATGGTATCAATAAAAAGTAAACTTCAGGCTGCAGAAAACGCCCCCTCACTCAGGTCCATAGGTGCAAGTGCAAAAAAGTTATTTGTCACAGAAAATAGAATTTTTTTTAATTTTTTTTATGGTATTATAGCATAAAGCAAACCCAATATATTTGGTATCGCCGGAATTGTATAAACCTGCAGAATACAGAGAACACATCATTTATACCGGAGTGTGAGAACCGTAGAAACAAACCCCACAAAAATGGCGCAAGTACATTTTTTTTTTATTTTTTCTCGCAGCCAGGAAGAGACAGACGGTTTGACTGTAGACCTCCATAATCTCGGGATGACCATTTTAGCTGCCAGGAGGAGAAATAAGATAAAATGAGACCTGAGAGTGGGAGTCGGGAGAGGGACCTGAAAGAGGAGCAAAACAGCAGGATCGTTTCGGAGCCTCATCCCTGTAATTGAGTGTATAAGCTCTAAAATTTGTATCCAAAAGGGCTGGATCTCAGGGCAGCCCCACCAGATATGGGACATGGTACCCACATTTGCTTGACATCGCCAACATATGTTAGTGACTCCCGGGTAGAGAGAATGTAAAAGTGCCGGGACTCTGTACCAGCGCGTAACAATTTTGTAATTGAGTTCCTGGGCTTTTACTGAGACGGATGATTTGTGAGAAAGGAAGAATATTTTCTCCCAGTCCTCCGCCTCGATGGTCCCTCCCAGCTCCCTCTCCCAACTCGTCTGAAAGAGGAATTCACCCACTACAGGGGGCTGTAACAAATCATAGATCCTTGACAGAGCATGTGCCCCAGGGGAGCCCTGCAGGCACCACTCCTCAAACATAGTAAGGGGCCTATGTAAGTCCAGTGGGGACTTGAGGGCAGCATATAGACTTCTAAGCTGGTAGAAATTAAACCTAGAGAAATTAGTTGTTGTAGAGTCACCCACAAGTTCTTGATAAGTCTTAAGGGAGGTCTCAGCAAGCACCTTCCTAAAAACTGTAGAAGGCGGGGAGCACCCCAATACCCTAATTAGCGCTGTTTCAACTGATGTCGGTACTGCCGGGTTACCTATCATAGGTGTACATGGGCCTCCTGGACTAAACAGAATCATTTTTGATGGATATTTCCTACAAACTAAAATAGAGGTCCTAGTCACCAATGGAATACGCTCAACAAGTTTTTTTGGCATATAGGTAGCTGGAAGCCAGGGTAATGCGGACACTGGGGCCCTGTATATTAGCGACTCAAGCTGTACCCATAGTTTCTTAGATGCATTAGAAAAAGAATCCAGGACTCGGGTCATTGTTGCTGCGAGATAGTACGTTTGAAGGTCGGGAAGAGCGAGGCCGCCTTCTGTCTTGGGCCTAGTGAGAGTAGAATACGCTAACCTTGGGCGTTTCCGGGCCCATACAAATTCCGAGATCAATTTACAGAGGGCAGTGAAGAAAGGCTTAGTTAGCACTACAGGGATGGTTTGAAATAGGTAAAGAAGGCGTGGAAGAACATTCATTTTTATGATGTTAATACGCCCAATCCAACTGAAATCCTTCTTATCCCACTTCAAAAGATCACAACTCAACGTGCTAAGCATAGGCGCAAAATTTAGGTCATATATCTTGTCCATACGTGCAGGGATATGCACCCCCAAGTATTTAAAGGAAGACGTGGACCACGAGAAGGGGAAGGAGGACCTCAACTGCCGCAGAATGTCGTCTGACACATAGAAGCTTAAAGCTACACTCTTGGACATTTTTAATTTTATGCTGGCTAAAGGAGCCGTATTGTTGCAGGGTCCTAATTGCTGCCGGCAATGACTCCAGGGGCTCTGTAAGGTAGAGTAACAGGTCGTCCGCGAATGCCGAACACTTCACTTGTCGTCCAGCAATTCGGACACCCCGTATAGAATCATTAGCTCTAATAGCTTGCAGGAGGTGTTCCATTGCCAATATGTAGAGCAGAGGGACAGGGGGGCATCCCTGCTGGTAACCATTGCCTATCACAACTGGAGAAGAGAGCTCCCGTTTACTCTAATTTGTGCTTGAGGGGAGTGATAGAGGGGAGATATTCAATTTAGCATTGCCGGTCCCAGGCCCATAGATTTCAGTACCCCATGCAAGAAAGACCAATCAACCCGGTCAAACGCCTTTTCGGCATCCAGTGAGAGTAAGACGCAGGGAAGATTGACAGAATGGATATGTTGAAGGATGGTGAATGTTTTCAAGGTATTATCCCTCGCCTCCCTGGAGGGAACAAACCCAACCTGGTCTAGGTGTATAAGCGAATCCAGAAGTGGGCTAAGCCGAAGTGCAATCATTTTGGCGAAGAGTTTAGCATCCGTATTTATGAGAGAAATTGGGCGGTAACTTGGGCATAGGTTAGGATCCTTACCCTCCTTAGGAATTACAGTAATAAAGGCCTGCAAGAAAGCAGGATCGAAACGAGAGCCCTGAGATACTTCATTGAAAGCTTCTAAGAGTGGGACCGAAAGCTCGTCCACCAGGGTTTTATAGAAGATAGCAGTGTAGCCATCCGGGCCCTTCCCAGTAGGGAGCCCCGATATCGCCCTTTTGATTTCTTCCAGCCCAAACGGCTCCTCCAGGGAGGCGAGGGATTGAGGATCTAATGGGGGCAAGGCTGTAGAGGAAAGATAGTGTTGTAAGGTTACCCCAAAATCCCCTGGACCCGCAGCGCCATCAGGAGGGGGGAGATTGTATAATCCTGTATAGTATGAGTGGAATTCTTTCAGGATTTCCCTGGTGAGGTGAACCAGGCGGCCACTCGAGCTTTTGATGGAAGGGATGAACAAAGAGGCTCGTTTATCGCGCAAAGCACGGGCCAAGCACCTACCGGATTTATTACTCCATATATAAAAGGAGCTGGAGCAAAGCTGGCGGTAGCGTTTATGCTTATGTTCCATTAGCTGCAGGACCTCGTGGCGGGTGAGTATCAAATCTCTGAGGTCTGACTCCAATCCCGTAGACTTATGGACAGCTTCAAGATCATTCAGTCTCTGCAGGAGGGTTTGCAATTTGTGCGACCTCTCTCTCTTAAGTCTTGCCCCGTGTTTTATGAGGACGCCACGCAGGACAGCCTTTAAAGCTTCCCATTTAATCTGGGGGATAGTGTCATCGTCAGAGTGCACCAGGCGAAAAGATTCAATCTCTTTTTTTAAGGTCCGAGAGGCAAACTGAATCAGACAACAGAGATTCGTTAAATTTCCAGGAAAAAGGGGGCTTATTGTAGTGGGGAAGAATTAAATCGCAATGCACTGGGGCGTGGTCTGAGTGTATGATGTTTCCAATGAAGGAGTGGGAGATCTGCGGGAGTAAGGAGTGAGCTGAGAATATATAATCTATCCTACTATAAGATTTATGTGGGTGGGAGAAGAAGGTGTAGTCTCTATCATTAGGGTGAAGAAGACGCCAAACATCTACCAATTGCATATCACGGAGCATTCTACGGATCCTGCCCAGGGAGCTCAACGTCATGGTAGATCGACCGCTTGAGGCATCTACTGACAGGTTAAATGCCAAGTTAAAGTCACCACAGAGAATAAGTTGTCCCTGGGCAAAACCCGTGAGGGCATCCAATGTGTTAGAGAAAAAAGAGGGAAGACCTGTGTTATTGGCGTATATGTTGGCGATCATGTAGATACGTCCCTGAATAGCGCACCTGACAAACAGATAACGTGCGTCAGAATCCGACAGAACATCCAGGACCTGAACCGGTAATGATTTGTGAAAGAATATCGCGACCCCCTTTGTTTTGGCGAGCGAGTTACTGCTATGGTACCAGGCAGGGAAATACCTATTCCGGAAACCCTGAATATGGGTAGCTAGCAGATGAGTCTCCTGTATGCAGACAATACGTGACCTCTGCTTGTGGAGATAGTAAAGGACTTGTGCACGTTTCTCGGGCATGTTGAATCCCTTTACATTGAGGGATGTTATCCTAATACTAGCCATCAGGGTTTGTTATATTCTACAATGGTTGGTTTAACGGTTGTTATATGGGTGGGATTATTTTGAGAGCAGGACCTATTGCTTATGAACATTACAATCAAGGGCTTTGTAAAAGTTTACTCCAGCGGTTGGATATATTGCATAACTGTTATTATGGCGTCTGGTTTTTAACGTTGTGGCATGGAACGTAAGATGGCTTGGGGACTCCAGTAAGCGATATGCTGTTAACTCCTGGTTGCAGAAGGTTCACCCGGCAATAGTCTGTCTGTCCGAGACCCACCTGACTAAAGACAAACTCCACTGGCTGCAAAGAGCATGGGTTGGGGCAGCATACCACTCGGTGTACTCCTCACATTCTAGAGGGGTAAGTGTACTAATTCATAGAGCCATTCCATTTACATGTATTGATTCAAAAACTGATCCAGATGGTAGATATGTTTATCTTCATTGCAAGCTCTACTTAACCCCAGTTATTATAGTAGCTATACACTCACCAGCCACTTTATTAGGTACACCTGTCCAACTGCTCGTTAACACTTAATTTCTAATCAGCCAATCACATGGCGGCAACTCAGTGCATTTAGGCATGTAGACATGGTCAAGACAATCTCCTGCAGTTCAAACCGAGCATCAGTATGGGGAAGAAAGGTGATTTGAGTGCCTTTGAACGTGGCATGGTTGTTGGTGCCAGAAGGGCTGGTCTGAGTATTTCAGAAACTGCTGATCTCCTGGGATTTTCATGCACAACCATCTCTAGGGTTTACAGAGAATGGTCCGAAAAAGAAAAAACATCCAGTGAGCGGCAGTCCTGTGGGCGGAAATGCCTTGTTGATGCCAGAGGTCAAAGGAGAATGGGCAGACTGGTTCGAGCTGATAGAAAGGCAACAGTGACTCAAATAGCCACCCGTTACAACCAAGGTAGGCAGAAGAGCATCTCTGAACGCACAGTACAGCGAACTTTGAGGCAGATGGGCTACAGCAGCAGAAGGCCACACCGGGTGCCACTCCTTTCAGCTAAGAACAGGAAAACTGAGGCTCCAATTTGCCCAAGCTCATCGAAATTGGACAGTAGAAGATTTGGAAAAACGTTGCCTGGTCTGATGAGTCTCGATTTCTGCTGCGACATTCAGATGGTAGGGTCAGAATTTGGCGTCAACAACATGAAAGCATGGATCCATCCTGCCTTGTATCAACGGTTCAGGCTGGTGGTGGTGGTGTCATGGTGTGGGGAATATTTTCTTGGCACTCTTTGGGCCCCTTGGTACCAATTGAGCATCGTTGCAACACCTTGTGGAATCTATGCCACGAAGAATTGAGGCAGTTCTGAAGGCAAAAGGGGGTCCAACCCGTTACTAGCATGGTGTACCTAATAAAGTGGCCGGTGAGTGTATATCCCTCCTCCATACTCAAGCGAAATTCTTAAAAAAATACTAACTCTGTTGGAATCATCCCCAGGAGTCCCAGTGTTAATCTTGGGTGATTTTAATAAATATTTGCATCCATACTGGGACAAATTTCATGCGGGAGATATTGACTCCCAGGCCCAGCCTACTTCCCTTGCAAAACTATTGATGGAGGTAGGTCTATGTGATATTTGGAGACTAAGACACCCTACGAAAAAGCAATACTCATGTTATTCAGCCACGCATCATTCACTCTCAAGAATAGACCTCACTGTGGCCTCGGACTCAATGCTCCCATATGTCAAATCAGTTGAATATTCAACTCGCTGTATTTCTGATCACTCCCCCTTGACAGTGTGCTTGGACTGTGGCCTGGAGCGGTCTGGGGTTAGGCAGGGATGGCGCCTAAATCCCTTCTGGGTGCAATTGATAGGGGGCTCGATGGTAGCAGAAATTAAGGAGTTCTTTGACAATAACGAGGGAACTGCTTCAGTGGCATGTGTGTGGGATACCATGAAAGCATTTGTAAGAGGGATTTACATTAGAGAGATTAGTAAAAGGAAAACTATAACACGTAGCTTCACCCAATTCTTGCAGGATAGGGTAGCAAAGGAAGAACAGAATTTTTTTGGTGACCCTTCTGAGATATAACAGGCACAACTGGGAGGAGGCCCACAGAACTTGAATGAGCAGTTGATTAAAGTAGCAGAGGATAAAAAGTTTTTTGTTCAGCAACGCTATTTTGATCAAGGAGAAAGTGCAGGACATTTACTAGCTAATATTGTGAAATCCCAGCAAGCATCCAGTCATATTGCAGAACTTAAAATGGACAATGGCTCTGTAGTCAGTGAGAATGCAGATATCCTAAATGTTCTGCTACAGTTTTATAAATCTTTATATACCTCTGGGGGTGGAGGGTCAGTGGATGACATTGAAGATAGTAATGCTCTAGAGCAACCAATTACTTGTGAAGAACTAGAGGTTGCTTTGTGCCAGGCCCCAAATGAAAAAGCCCCAGGGATGGACGGTCTTCCAGCTGAATTTTTTTAAGCTCCACAAGGAAACCTTGTTACCGCGTTTACTAGAGGTCTTCCAGGCGGCAGTCCAGGACGGTCACTTGCCATATTCAATGAGGGAAGCAGTTATTGTACTGATACTTAAGCCAGATAAGGATGCTTCTAGTCCAGGGTCCTATCGCCCCATCTCGCTACTTTCAACTGATGTTAAGCTATTGGCAAAAGTATTAGCTAATAGGTTAAGCAAAGTCATAACAAGTGTCGTTCATGAAGACCAGTCGGGCTTTATGCCCAATAAGTCAACTGCCATTAACATAAGAAGACTGTTTCTCAATTTACAAATGAGTACAGGGCAGTTCTCTCATTGGACGCTGCCAAAGCTTTTGACAGTGTGGAATGGGAGTACTTGTGGGCTGTCATGAGGAAAATGGGATTTGGTCCAACTTTCTTATCGGCAGTTAAACTATTGTATGCAGAACCACGGGCTAGAGTACGCGCCAATGGCTTGATGTCAGAGGCATTCTCCTTACACAGAGGGACAAGACAGGGTTGCCTCTTATCTCCCCTTCTGTTTTTCCTTGGCCATTGACCCCCTAGCTTGTGTTATCAGAAATGCAAGGGACATTACAGGGTTCAAACATGGGACTATGGAGGAGAGAATTTCTCTCTATGCGGACGACATGCTTCTTTATGTGGGGAATGTAACTTCTTCTCTGGAACCAATCATGTCCTACATAGAGGAGTTTGGAGTTTGGTCGGGTTTAAGAATTAATTGGGACAAGTCTACCTTATTGCCCTTGGATCCTCTCCCTGAAGGAAGTATAGGTCAGGAATCTCAGCTACAGATAGTAACATCATTCAAATATTTAGGAATAATAATCACTCCTCGCCCGCAAGATTATATTGCCCACAATGTGCTCCCCCTAAGTAGCAGATTGACCAATAAGATAAATGCATGGTGTAAGATGCCTTTATCAGTTATAGGTAGAGGAAATCTAATTAAAATGATTGCTATGCCACAGATTCTCTACATTATGCATAACTCCCCAATTTGGGTCCCTTTAAATATCTTTAATAAAATACACCGACTCTTCAGAGAGTTACTTTGGAAAAAGGGGCATGCCAGGATTGGATTAAATTATTTGCAAAGAGAAAAGGATAGAGGAGGACTTGCTATCCCGAACACTTGGCTCTACTTTATAGCCTCACATGGCAGCATTTTGCAGGGTGGGATGCTAGGGAAGGGATGGGTCCAGTAGGCAAGTTGCTAGCAACTAGAAGCTCATGGCCGCATTTGAGCTGTATGCTGGATGCTGAGAAAGCGGAACTGAATTCTTCAGATCTTCCTACTCTAAAATTAATGCATAAGGTGTGGGATGAGGCAAGGATATTTTGGGGTATACCTCATTTACCAAATATACCCCGCTATGGTTCAATCGCAAGCTTCCAGAAATTTGCAAATTGACTGACTTTAAGAGATGGAATGCAGTTGGTATTGTCTTATTATCCCAAATTTTAGATGGTTCAGAAATGTTGAGTTTTACTCAGCTGCAGGAAAAGTTTGACCTACCGCGCCAAGTCTTTTACCAATATTTGCAGATGAGGCACGCGGTTCAGAGTCAAGCTTCACAAGTGGATCTGTCCATTAAAATCTGCTCCCCTAATAAATTTAGTTTGTGGAGCACAGTCCACAAAAGGATTAATTTCGAAAGCATATAGTTACTTGGCGGAGGAGTATATTTATAATCAACAGCTTCCGATTAAAGTGAAATGGGAGACGGACGTTGGCCCCATTAGTACAGAACAATGGGATAGTGTTTTGAGCCTTGCGAGATTGGTGTCATTAAGTGAGGCAAAAAGATATTCACAGCTTATGTTGTTGCACAGAGCTTATAAAACTCCTTTCCAGCTATTCAAATGGGGTATTAGGTCAGACTCCAGTTGCCCTACGATGTGAAATGGAAGAGGCCCAGCTTTTGCACATGATATGGGAGTGCAGGGAATTGGGCAACTTCTGGAAAGAGGTTATCCAGTTAATTAGCAAAGTTCATAAAATTGATATCCCTCTAGACCCACTGCACTGTGTACTTGGCTATTTAGAAGATATAGTATTTGATGTGGAACAAAGAATTAGCATTTCCCGAATGTTATATATGGCCAGAAAGTTAATTGCCTTTAGATGGATTCAGTCTTCTTCACCAACCATAACCGAATACGTAAACAAATTAAATAATGTCATCAGATTGGAGAGGGGCGTATACTTAAAAAGAAATGCTCTGAGAAAATATGAAGGTATATGGAGCCCTTGGCTCAATTCCCCAGGTTTGCCTTCTCGTTCCTTAACTGCTAACATAATTCAGGTATTGCCGCAAGGAATGGGAGCATTGTCCAATTCCTATTACTGTTAGTTGAACAAAAGGAGTAACACTCTTGGCAAAGTGACTTCTGTCCTTGATTAAAAGTTGCTAAAAAAATCATGGGTACTGCTCTTGGTTTGGTGGGGATGGGTGGGATGGTTGTATGCCTAATACTGCTGAAAGCACTTATCAAGATATATGGTACGGACATATTCATATACACTTGTGTTTTTTTATCTAAAAAGCAAAATGATTGTATATTTATGTATCCTGATGTAAAAAATAATGGTAAGAGACGTTCTATTCTGTATCTGCATTAACTGTTTAATAAAAATTATCTGATTTAAAAAAAAAAAATACTAGCCATCAGGAGTAAAGAAAGGAGGGAGAAAGGAAAAATGTCTGGGGAGAGTACCCGAAAAAACTAGTGCGACAAAAAGGGTGAGACCGATTTTGGGGAACAGGTGGGTCTGAGATATTACGATCAGCCCAACATTCAACAAAAAGGCCTATACAATGCCGGCCAACACCAAACAATGAGCAGAATAGTAACTGCATCAGCCAGAGGATCGTAAGGACTGGCCAGTGCTCCCCAGGGCCAAGGGGGGTGCATACCCAAGGTGGGGAATGCATATGTGGGAGACAGAAACGTCATACACTTGGAGACGTCACAGGAACAGAAAAACCCGAGGAATGTCCAGATGGGGGGCAGGATTGGGTCGCAGCACCTCTAAGACAACACTCGGCGCACGCCCAAGCCCTCCTCCGTCCAATTAGTATTTACCAGCAATAGCAAACATTAATCAATAGTCGCTGAAGCTGAAAAGGGAAAGAAAAAGAAACAAGCATCTGGAGTATAGCCCAGCACCACGGAAATATCAGAAATAAAACCCAGGCACAGAATACTCATTTCAAAACCTGTGTGTCGGGACCATAGTCCGTGGCCTCAGCGATGTGGAAGTCTCTTGGGTGGGGAAGATTCAGGGCTGCCCGGACTCCGTCGAGATCTTTGAGGCTTCGGCTGCTCGATTACAGTAGATCAGACCCGCTGAGCTCCAGGCAGTGCCTGTGGTGTGGAAAAGTCCATTTCCAGTGTTGCTTCCCATTCCGGGAGAGCCATCTCAGGGAGGTCGAGAGCGGCAAGAAAGGCTGGGAGATCCGAGGGAGAACGAAGTATCAAAGACTTATCCCTGTGACGGACCTGAACGGAGAAAGGGAACCCCCAACGATAAGGGATGCCCCGGTCTTGCAACAGCGATAACAGCGGCTTGACAGAGGCTCGAAGACGGAGGGTTCTCCTGGATAGGTCTGGGAACAGGTCCATCTGCACACCATCAAAGACAACTTTCTGCATGAGCCGAGCTTTACGCATTATTTCTTCCTTCAATGTGTATCTGTGTACTCTGCAGATTATGTCCCGTGGTCGAGCAGGGTCTTGACTTTGCGGGCGGAGAGCCCTCTGGGCCCGGTCAAATTCAATCACCGTCGCCTCTGGTCTTCCTAGGATGTAGTTGAAGGTTTTCGTTAGGGTAGGAATCAGATCACCTGTTTTAACGGACTCCGGGAGACCCCTGATTCTAATATTGTTTCGCCTGCTGCGATTCTCCAGGTCGTCCATGTGGTTCACTAACTGCGTAACTCGGTTCTGCTGCTCTGACATAGACACTTGTAAGGCAGCGATAGCGGACTTTGTAGATGTTCGGTCACTCTCCACTTGTGTGACCCTCTCTTGTAGGGCTGCAACATCAGCTTGAACTGGAATCAGATCCTGTTTCCATGTGTGGCGTAAATCCTGAGCTATCTTCTGGATGTCGCTTTTGGTAGGAATTAAGGAAAGGAGCGCTTTAAGCTCCGGGTGAGCTTCTAGGGCGTGAAGTGCTTCTTCAGGAGGAGGCAAACCTGGGGCCTACATCTCAACATAGTGGCCCCCAGGGGTGGACATCTCAGTTGATAGTTGAGAACTATGGGTTTGTGCAGTCGGGGTGTCCCTCCAAGTGGGTGAGTTTGAGGCGGAGCGCCACAGCTCGTTGTGACGAGGTGTCAGTTGGGACAAGATGGCGCCCTCGATGATGGGTCCTTGTCTAGGAGCCAGGGACAGGGGACTCTGTGTATCTGAGTAGGAAGCCGCTAACTTGGGTCCCGGGCCATGCAAGCCAGGGTCAGCTTGCCACTCCTCTTGAGAGGCATGTGGTTTAGTGGGCTGATGTCTGGGCAGAGTGTTAACTGCCCCGGCCTGCGGCTCCTTTGGTCGCACTACAGGGCCATCGGATGAGGGCATAGTCCCTGAGAGGTGAGACTGTTGAAGGGAGCTGGGGGGCTCCACCGCCCACTGTCCAGGAGATGCTACTGGTACTAGCTCCCTAGTTCGTCCCTCAGACGGGACCAGAGTGTGGCTCACTGGCACTGAGGGGATAGAGTCCCCCGCTCCCCTGGGGCCCTCTTGGCTCTGCAAAGCCCCTGTCACAGCCGTGCCCGAGGCCCGGGATGTCAGTCTCTCAGCGGTCCTAGCCGCATTGCAGGGGGATGATCTGTACCTGCAGGGGTTTAGTGCGGTATCCTCCATGACTCTGCTCTCGCTGGGGTCCGCTGCTGGGCCTGTGCCGTCCGGGACTGCTTGTTTATCTGGCGCCAGCATCCTCCTGTCTTCATCCGGCACACGCTGGGAACTTCCTGAGCCCGCCGCCCTCGGCTGCGGTGAGGAGGCTGAAGCTGTTCTCGGGATTGCTGGCAGGAGACGCAGGCTGTGATCCTGCCGTGCCTGCGGTACAGCAGGTTCCTCCACTCGCCGTCCGGCCGCCGAGCGTCGCTGGGGACTCAGACTGCGTCCCGAGGATGCCAGGTAAGATGGCGCCTCAGGAGATGAAGCGCGGGAAGATGGCGGGGAGTCCTGCAGGCCCGCGAGCGGGGCAAAGTAGTTCAAAGACGCCGGGCCACTCGCTGCAGAGGCTGTTTGCCCTGGCCGCCCTTTTTGCTCTTCTGCTGCTCATTTTTCACCCGATTTCTGCTGGTAAAGTGCAATCCTGGACGGAGCTCCCCACACGCACGTCTTTCTCCTTACATAGTTGGCCACGCCCCCGTACATATTTTTTTTTACACATTTCCCTCCACTTAGAGTTTTTTCCAGTTTCCCAGTGTATTCTATAGTACGGTCGCAGACACCATTACAAAGTCCATCTTGTCACTCAAAACAAAAGCCCCTATATGTGTATGTAGATGGAGAAATAAAACAGTGATGGCTCTTGGAAGGCAGGGAGAGTCATATTATTATGACCGGCTATCAGGAAGGGGTTAAAGGTGGGCCCCAATAATCAACCTCACTGGTGGGCCCAAAGAATCAACTCCACTGGTGGGCCCCAAGAATCAACTGTACTGGTGGGCCCAAAGAATCAACTCCATTGGTGATCCTTAAGAATCATCTCTACTGGTGGGAACCCAAGAATCAATTCCACTGGTGGGCTCCAAGAATCAGCTCTAGTGGTGGGAACCCAAGAATCAACTCCACTGATGGGCCCCAAGAATCAACTCCACTGGTGGGCCTCAAGAATCAACTCCACTGGTGGGCCTCAAGAATCAACTCCACTGGTGGGCTCAGAATCAACTCCACTGGTGGGCCCCAAGAATCAACTCCATTGGTGGGGCCCAAGAATCAACTCCACTGGTGGGTCCTATAATCATCTCTACTGGTGGTCCCAATAATCATCTGTACTGGTGGGTCCCAAGAATCAACTCCACTGGTGGGCCCCAATAATCATCTCTACTGGTGGACTTCAAGAATCAACTCCAGTGGTGGGCTACAAGAATCAACTCCAGTGGTGGGCTCCAAGAATCAACTCAACGGGTGGACTTCAAGAATAAGCTCCACGGGTGGGCCCCAAGAATCAACTCCACTGGTGGGCTCCAAGAATCATCTCCACTGGTGGGCCCCAAGAATCATCTCCACTGGTGGGCCCAAGAATCATCTTCACTGGTGGGACCCAAGAATCCGCTCCACTGGTGGACTTCAAGAATCATCTCCACTGGTGGGCCTCAAGAATTACCTCCCACTGGTGGGAACCCAAGAATCAGGTACACTGGTGGGTCCCAAGAATCAGCTCCACTGGTGGCCCCAAGACTCAACTCCACTGGTGGTCCCTAAGAATCAACTCCACTGGTGGGGCCCAAGAATTACCTCCCACTGGTGGGAACCCAAGAATCAACTCCACTGGTGGACTTCACGTTCATCTCCACTGGTGGGCCTCAAGAATTACCTCCCACTGGTGGGAACCCAAGAATCAGGTACACTGGTGGGTCCAAGAATCATGCTCCACTTGTGGCCCCAAGATCAACTCCACTGGTGGGTCCCTAAGAATCAACTCCACTGGTGGGGCCCAAGAATTACCTCCCACTGGTGGGAACCCAAGAATCAGGTACACTGGTGGGCACCAAGAAACATCTCAACATTGTTTAACTGGTGAACAACGTAAAAAAATAATTTTGTTTATCCCGCAGCACATAAAATGGGATAAAAAGTCATCAAAGAGTTAAATAAACCCCAAAGTGTTACCAAGTAAAACATCAGTACATCCCGCCATAAAAAGCCCTTACACAGCTCTGTTTACGGAAATTTTGGTTTGTTTTGATAGTTGTGGCTATCAGAAGATAGTGATGCATAAATATTGTTTTACACAATAAAAACACTTAAAAAAAAAAGTACTAATACATAAAAACTATATCAATTGGGTATTGCCGTAATCATATCGATCCATGGAGTAAAACTAACTTGTCACAAACACTGCACAGTGAGCGCTGTTAAAAATAAAAAAAAAACACTATCAAAATTGCTGTATTTTTTTCACCCTGCCTCCCAAAAAACAGATTTAAAGGTGATGAAAAAGTCATGTCCCCCCAAATATGGTACCACTGAAAACAGAAAAATAAAAAAGTTATGGCTCTCAGATTATGGTGATGCACAAATGTGTTTTATTTTTTTTTTTTTTTTAAATTAAAGTGTTTTTATTATAGAAAAGCAGTAAAACATACAAAAGATACAAATTGGGCATCGCTGTAATCGTATCGACCTGCTGAGTAAAGCTCCCATGTCACCACATGGTGACCGTTGTAAAAAATAAAAATAAAAAACTCTATGAGGATTGCTGTTTTTTTCATCCCACCTCCCAAAAACCTTGATGAAAGCGTCATATGACCCTCAACATAGTGGTACCATTGAAAACCTCAAGTCCTCCTGCAAAAAACAAAAGTCCAGCTCCATATACAGAAAAATAAAAAACTTATGGCTGCTGGAGTATGACAATCTAAAAAAGCCATTTTTTTTTACAAATGTATATCTATTGCATTAAAGTAATAAAAAATGTAAAAGAAAAACTCTATAAAAAACTATACGGTCGCTACAATTATCATGTCATTTATACCACACGGCAAACTTTGTAAGATTGAAGCCGAAGAAAAAACGGTAGAACTGCAGGTTTTTTTTACTACATTTTCACGGCCCAATGCGAAACTGTGAAATGCCGATGCACCCAAACTACACAATGCACCCCTAGATGAGAGCCATGAGGGGTGTTGAATCCAAGTCAGGGCGACTTCTGTAAGGTTTCACCTGTTCCGGTACTTTGGGGGCTTTGCAAATGCAACATGGCACCCACCAAAATCTGCGCTCCAAAAGCCAAATAGCGCTAGCTCCCTCCCGCCCTGCCATGCGCCCACACAGCAGTTTACACCCACATATAGGGTATTGCTGAACTCAGAAGAAATTGTGGAACAAACTTTAAGGTGCTTTTTTTCCCAGGATTCCTTGTGAATATAAAACCTTTTCAGCTAAAAATGCAGATGTGTTGAGCGAACAGTAAAAAGTTCTAGTTCGATTAAAAACCCTTTGAAACTTTTGTGAGTTCGGCTCGAGGTTCTATTCGAACTCGAACTTTGAACTCCATTAAAGTCAATGAGAGAAGATGTTCTGGTTAATTTTTATACCTATACAAGTGAGGAGAAGCTGGAATTACCATCCATAACAGTAACCTGGATACGTGGAACAACTGAGTGAAGAAAATTTGGCTCTAATAGTGACAGAAAAAAACTGAGAGGCTAAAATACTTCATTCCTTTCAATGGCTAACTGAAAAGATGAGGACAGGGTGGCAAGCAGGGGCGTAGCTATAGGAGGTGCAGCGGTAGCAGCTGCTATGGGGCTCTGCATCCTGAGGGGGCCTAAAAGCCCCTTTGACACATAGGAGATTTGGAGACGGTGCGTTATACAATTACTGAACCTCCAAAACTGCAAAAGTGGAACTTTTGGGCACTGAGTATGATTTTGCAAATTCAAGCACTCTGTATAATATATATCCATGTATATGAGAGTTAGGCGTTATGGGAGCCTGCAAATGTCTCCAAATAACAGCTTCTGGGTGTGGGAAAGATGCAGCCAGCAATACCAAACTCCCTAACTATTGCTGTCTATGGAGAGGAAAATGCTATCTAACTAAGAGCAGTCTGTACAGTACAGAGAGTGAGCTGGAAATGGCGTTCACAAGGCAATACAGTGACATATATATATATATAACATGGTCATGTGATTTTAGCAGCCAATTAGAGCCCTACACCTTAGCGATGATGTTATTGACACTTCTCTGTGCTCTGCACTGATTGGATGGCCGCCAAATGTGCAGAAAGGTGATTGGACGGCGCCAAAAGTGCAGAAAGGTGATTGGATGATGCCAAAAGTGCAGAAAGACACTGAAAATGAAACTGAAAATGGCGTGTCCAACTAGAACTTTACTAGAACGAACAGTAAAATGTTAGGTTCGAGTTCTACTAGAACTTAAATTTTCTAGAACAGTTCGATCAACACTAGACATTGCCAATCTTACCCTCCGGTTTCCAAACTTTGCCCAACTCCCATTCAAAAGTGAGACCGCTCCGATATCAGCACCCCCTTCTACTATTCCCAGCACTACATCTCTATGACTGGTGGTGACAATTTGACAATTTTGTATTCACTGGCCCAATGTCGGACTTGGGTGCCTGGGACCCACCAGTATAGTTGATTCTTGGGGGCACCGGTAAAGTTGAAAACAAAGGCAGTCTCACTGCTAGACATAAGGCCCATTATGTGAACCTATCCCAAAGGGGCCCATTGTCACCTCTAGGGCAGCTACACTTGTATATGTTATCCAGCGATATTTGCCAATTGAAAAGGTGCACTGGACCTTACAGTGTCAATGAACATGAAGTTCTTATAATCATCACTGTGATGACCACGTTATGCTGCTAATGTCGGACTAGGAAGTATAAGCTCCTCCACTGGCGTCTATGGGGTTGCTACATTAAAGGGGTTTTGCCACAATCTCATTTCATACCTCGTGCATCCAGCTCTTCAGCTCTGTGTGCTCAGAAGGGGGCATGTGTGATTTGTTTGAATTGCATATCATGTGACCCAGCAGGATGACATCACCAGGCCTTTCCTCTCTCTGGTCAAAGAACAGTCTGTTTATGTAAAGCATTGTGAGTAGCTGAGAGGTAATGCTTTTAGCTTCACAAAATAAGGGCCCTAGGTTCAAATCCCTGCAGGAACCAAACCTGTGGATTTTTTTTTTCTCTTTATCAATGCACAGACCTCATTGAGGTTTCTTTTTTATTTATTTGCACTGTTTGAGTAATTACTAAGGAGTTACAGAGGAAGGGAAAGGGCG